>JBBPBX010079452.1:0-12230 GCA_038048925.1 Garcialebias charrua
AGTCATCTTTATTTATAGAGCACAGTTAAAACAGATAAACTGTTATCAAGGTGCTTCACAAACAACATCAAAGAGATTGAAAAAATTACAGAAACCGTAACACGCACTAAAACTATTAAATTAACAGCAGAAAAAATATAACAAAGATGTATAAGAACATCATTGAAATTAAAACACAGGCTAAAATATATATACTAAAGCCGTTTTCGCACTGCACAGCCCTCTCCAGCCCAGCCCGGCCCGACCCGGCTTCTAACCCGGGTTCGTCTTGTTCGCATTTGCCTTTTCGGGCCGGCGTCAGCCCGAGTTTTAGAACCCGACCGACCGAGGTTCTAAGCGGGCCGAGCTCCCGGGCCCAGTTTGACGTCATGTACTGCTCATCATTTGGTTCGTTGTTTGCAGCAGGGGCGGGACTGCTGCGTGTTGAGTCATCAACTGCGACTGCATCGTTCTAACAACAACCTCGGTACCACTGTCTACGTTGCCTTGCCATTTTGTCATCTGACTCGACGTCTCTCTCGATGTTTACATATCAGTACTGCAGTGTGTAACCAAAGTACTTCAATCAGCAGCATCAATACATACATCAGCTACGCGTCCTCCATGTTCAGCGTTGTTGATGTGTCGCAAACAAAATGACGTCATATCCTTATTTGCGCTTTTCGGTAAGAACTCCCCACCCACTTCAAGGCGGCTCTCTGCACAATGCGAAATGAGCGGGGGCGGGCCAGGCTGAGCTCAGGGCCAACCCGGGACGAGCTGGGCCGGGGAGGGCTGTGCAGTGCGAAAACGGCTTAAGTCAGCTCACACAGTTTTCATTCATTCAACCGTTATTTATACAGGCTAGCCTCGTTGAGCCACGGGGACTCATTTACAAGAGGGACCTGTCTCACTCACACCCAGGGTCAATTTAGAGTTACCAATCAGCCTAACATGCATGTTTTTGGACTGTGGGAGGAAACCGGAGCACCCGGAGAAAACCCACGCATGCACGGAGAGAACATGCAAACTCCACCCAGAAAGGCCCCCGGACCGGGATTTGAACCGGGGACCTGCTCGCTGAGAGGCAGCAGCTCTACCAGTTGTGCCACCGTGCTGCCCGTATGTATGAAATACAGTATGAAATACAGTATGAAATACCAGAGAGAAAAGATGGGGTTTTAGCAGGGATTTGAACATGTGAAGGGAGGAGGCCTGTCTAATGTTGGGGGGCAGGTTGTTCCAAAGTTTGGGGCCGATGACTGAAAACGTCCGATCTCCTCGGAGCTTCAGTCGTGTTTTTGGAACCTCCAAAAGCATCTGATCAGATGATCTCAGGACCCGCGAGGGAACACATGGTTCCAGCAGCTCAGAGAGGTAGAGGGGAGCGAGGTCATTTAGGCATTTACAGGTAGTCCCCGACTTACGAGCGCTCTTACATATGAGGTTCCGGACTTACGAGCTGGCGAACGAACAGTAAATTTGTAAAGAAAATACAAAAAATACAGCATTTTTATGTGTTTTTAGATGAAAGTGTGTTAGCTAACCGTTTGGAAACAAGTTTCTGAGCATGTTCATGAACTAGTATGAACATTTGTGATGAAAAACGAGTGTTCGTAGTAGCGCTAGCATAAATTTTCCGACTTACGACCGAAAATCCGGACTTACGAGAACACGTGTTTCGTGTTCCGACGTACGAGATTTTCGTCTTACGAGATACTCGTAGTAACGGAACTCGCTCATAAGTCGGGGACCACCTGTAGAGGTCAACAACAGAATTTTAAAGTCGACTCTAAATCGCACGGGGAGCCAGTGAAGGGAGGAGAGAACTGGTGTAATGTGCTCAGACCTACGTGTACCGGTTAAAAGCCGAGCTGCTGCAATTTGGACGAGCTGGAAACGTGGGAAGGAGGCCTGGCTGATCCCAGCATACAGTGCGTTGCAATAATCCAGGCGGGTTGTGATGAATGCATGGACTAGTGTCTCAAGCTCAGGTCTGGACAATACTGGCTTGAGCTTAGTTGGAAGAAGCTTTTCTGCAGAACGGAACTGATTTGTTTATTGAACTTAAGGTCCAAGTCAAGCATTGGTCATTGCATGCAGTTATTTGTCCACAGGACTTTTATGTATTATTATTTTATTATTTTATGTATTATTTCGTAAACACTCGGGGTAAAATAATTTGGTTACTTTAGTAAGGGATATAACACCATAATTTTGGTATTAATATTTGATTTCAAGAGAAACCCTCAACGTTTAACGTCTAACAACTAATTTTGTCATTGGTGCTTTAACTTTGGTCCTTGGATTAAGCTGCCATGTTGTATCAGCAAATACATTATAGTTTAGATTGTGGAATCTGTTTTTAGTAGGTTGTAATGTTGAGTGTTAGGGATTGAGGTTGGGGTTGAAGTTAGATTTTTGATGAAATAACTTTCCATCCAGTGCTGTAATAGAAGGTACTTCCAGCAGGACTGCTACAGTTTGCATTAGCTCTGACTCCAGTGTCAGCATGTTAAAGGTGCCTGCTGGAACAGGAGAGAAATGAACTGGAGGACTCTCAAAGAGCTGCTGGTATGGCTGCAGGCCGTCTAAAGATTTGATGTGCTCTTGGTGAAAATTTCATGTGTTTGTGTGTGGGCTGTGGGCATTTTCTATGACCAGTTTGACATCTGACTCAGGCTGATACATTCACTGCATCATTCTCAGTTTCTGTAAGCACTTGCTCTGCCTCGGGAACTGAAAAATCTGCCACTTTGTCATCTGCTGCCCATTGCCACCTCAAGCCTCCTCTGCTTTTGTCTCCCCATGCAGTCCAGCAGAAGCAGCAGTTGGAGAAGGAGACAGGCCTGAAGATTGTGGAGGCTGGAGTGAGCGATGTAAGTAAAACTCACTCAAATGTAGGAGAATGTGCTTATGGTTGTGCACATTCTCTGTGTTTTGGCTCATGAAATAGGAGTAATGTGATTACAACTCATGTTGGCATTTGCAGCTTCATCAGTGCAGCCAAGCACAAATCTTTTACTGCAAAACTATCCAAACGTGTACTCTATTAAGCGCACCACTATGACCACTGCCACCTTAATTAATTTAATTAATACTTCTTTAAAAAAAAGTCTCCAGTTAATCCAAAATGCTGCTGCCAGAGTCTTAACTGGAGTTACTGGGAGAGCTCATATCTCTCCAGTTTTAGCTTTTCTCCATTGGCTCCCTGTCAAATTCAGAATAGAATTCAAAATCCTACTTCTAAGCTACAAAGCTCTCGACAACCTAGCTCCATCTTATATTTGAGATCTTAATGTTCCATATTTTCCTAACAGAGCACTTTGCTCTCAAGCTGCAGGTTTACTTGTGGTTCCTAGAGTTTCCAAAAGCAGAATGGGAGGAAGATATTTCAGTTATCAGGCTCCTCTCTTTTGGAACCAACTTCCAGTTTATGTCCATGAGGCTGACACTTTGTCCAGTTTTGAGACTGGGCTGAAGACTTTCCTTTTTGATAATTCCTATAGTTAGGGCCGGCTTGTTATGCTGCTATAGGCTTACACTACTAAATTGACCAAATTTCCTTAAATTATTTGCTAAAACTGAATAGTTTTCATTTAATACTATTCTATCTTAACGTGACTCTTGACCTGCCATTGTGTATCTGTTCCTACCAAACCTAGCCAGTTGAAGCAGATGGCCGCTTGTCCTGAGCCTGTTTCTTCCCCATGAGGGAGTTTTTCCTTTCCGCTGTCGCCCTCATGCTTGCTCAAGATGAGAGTTCTGTGATGGAGTTAAACTCGAAGCAGTCTGCTCCTCAGATAAATGATGTTAAATTATTATTTTATGTATGAATATTTCTGTTCAGTGCCCTGAGATGACTTCTGTTGTGTATATAAATAAACTGTGAAGATTCTCGGTCATCCAGGCCGTGCTCAATAAAAAAAGGTTAAACAACAAAAACGACCGGACGCCTGTTCTGAAGCTGAAGGGGTTGAGCTTCCCATGCGGGAGGCTTTATCAATTCAAAAATATCTGGACCGTGTGACGTTTCCAAGCTTCATAGATTTGCATGAGAGGCCTGGTTGTTGTCCACCAGGCCTCTCATGCAAATCTATAAAACTTGGAACTTTGGAAGTTTGGAAAGTGCAACATCTTCAGCTTCATATTAGGTGTGGCGTTTAAAAATAAAACGAGATAAAACCTGACGCACTTGGTGAAAATTATAGCAGTCCCTCTGAGCAACAATAACCGGATTATCTTAAGTGCTGCACTTGTTTAGAGCCCTGATGCTCTGGTTATATGTATTAATTGGAAAAACTAACAGAGACCCTCCAGATGATCCAGATGAAAGGAGATTAAATGTATATTTATTCATCAATAATAAATATTCATATGCATCAAAGGTAAGGATCCAATCAAGCCCCCATTTACGGTATGTGCCGTAGCCCTCCACGCTTGCCTGGTAAATGAGTTTCTTTATGTAAATTAGACAGACAGCCTTAGACCCCTGAGCTGTCCAGATCCCAAGGCATGCTGGGAGCTAAGTGGATGTGGTCTGTACCCTGCAGGACAGTTGCCAATGGCAACAGCCATCACACATTGCACAGACAAGATCATTTTCTCATGTTGTGCTGTCTTCTTTCTGGCGTCGATACTTTTTATCACTCATCTGCCTCCCACTTATATCTTTTTTAGTTTTGCTCATCTCATTCCACATTGTGTCTTCATCATGTTCCTTCTAATTAACTCTGATTCATATTTCCACCCCCCACCCCCTTGATTTTCACTCTGACTTTAGTTCTGTTCTTTGTCTACCGTGTCTTCGCCTCCTCTTTCATTCTTTTATTCCCGCTCAGAATGATTCCTGCGCTCTAGCCAGCACCGGTACAGGGCTATGTGTTTGTCAAATTGGGCCTATTTGTAGATAATTAGCTGCAATAATAGCCTCTCTGCAGGAGACAGTGGTAAGGGAGGGATGAATACAAAGAGAGAAAGAGAAAAAAAAGATTTTGTCTTCCACCTCATGGGGAGAACATCTGAGCCTGCGACTATAGAAAGTGCATTGAATTTACTGTACTACAGATAGTGAGTTTGCAAAGTGCAAATCCTTAAAACACACTAAGAGGGTGTTTTATGAAAAGCAGCTTTAATATGGACCAGTGAAATGCTGGTGTAGATTCTCAGTCATCCAGGACATGATAAAATCAAAAAAGCCTTCAATACAGAAACAACTGGACTTTATTTGTAACAGGAGACGTTTCGCTCTTCATCCAAAGAGCTTTCTCAATTGAGAGTACAGTAGCTTGTACCACAGTAAAGATCTTTGATATTTACTGTGGCACAAGTTACATTAGCTAAGCTAATCTTTGTTACGTTAAAAATTGCTGATATTTACTGTAGCACAAGCTACGTCAGCTAATCTTTGTTACGTTAAAAATTGCGGTACTGTAGCACAAGCTACGTCAGCTTAGCACGCAGTAAATAACAGCAATGTTTACTGTAGCAAAGATTAGCTTAGCTGCTGTAGCTACAAGGGACATCTACGTGTATATTATTGTAATCACTTACTCTGCCAGTCACCAGAACTGTTATTAACATGAAGATTTCGGACGTCCTTCACAAATCTGTTACTGATTATAAGCATCCATGGATTTAAAGCTGTGACGCTCCTCCGTTGTAGGCACTCCTCGTAGTTTTTAAATAATTAACGATATCAGAGTAACTTCTTGGTGACAACTTGTCCGCTTCGTCTGACATGATTTCTTTCTCCAACTCATAGGGGTCAACTCCGACCACTGCTATTTTTTGCAGATATCTAGCTCTTGCGCCTTGGTCAAGAGTATCAATATACTTAGCTCTGGTAGCTCTAGTCTGTTTGTTCGCCATTTCCGCCTATACGAGTGGCAGAAAACCCGGTATTGCGCAATACTGGTCACGTGTGTGGGAACTATGTATAAAGTCCAGTTGTTTCTGTGTTGAACACTTTTTTGATGGACCAGTGAAGCTCACCAGTTTGCATCTGAGTCTGAGAATTAAGGCTAGGTTGGGGGAAGTTTCCATCTTTTGACAGGAGAGTATGTGACGTCCGCTCTTCAAACATATTAGTTTAAAAAGTGTTAAACCAAAAGGTCCACTTTCAGTAGATTTTCTCCAAACTGACTGTAGTTATAAGTGAATGCATGCGAGGGGTTGCAGAGAGGGTCGTCTTTAGTCTGCCTATTAGTGAAATATGCTGGATGAAATTGCTCCGTGAATCTATGTACAGAGCAGGAAATGAAGCTGTATGAGTTGTTTTTCTCTGGACTTTTTTTCTCTTCCCAGTGGTTTCCATCATTAAGTCTTATCATTGACAACTCCCCCACCCCTTCCCATCTTGGCTTTTATTTAAGAGGTGACAAATGACAAAGCAGCTTAGAAGATGTCCAGATATAGCAGACGTCGATACGAGCAGATGCACGTGAGGATAAGCAAATGTCAAAGTGGGCAGGAGAGATATTTAGTCAATAGGCTGAGCAATATCTACTCTGCTATAGATTGCATGGACGTTGGTTTGCTGAGGACACAAAAAAGGCAAAATATAAAAATACTTTTCTTGCGTGTCCAAAATAATGTGTTTTCAGAGAAGTGGATCTTATTAACTGTTGTTTCCCAGGTGAGCGCCGCAGACACGCAGACGTTTCCTCACGGCAATTTATGAATCTGTAAATGTGTGAAAAACTGAATCTTGGACAAGATGTAAAGTGGAAAGGAAGTCACGGTTGACATGGTCCAACTCTGGCTGTGCTGCATGCGCACAGTAGAGATGATTCACAGCGAACTGAAGCTGTATGCAAGAAACATGTAATTATCCAACGTTCTCGGCTCTGAGTGTGGAAACTAAAAGCTGGCAGACGATAAGACACATCAGCTCCTCTCTGACATAACGGTTCCTAAGCAGATCTGTGAGTGTCCGTCCCTCGATGCGTCCACCCGCCCTGCCTCGTCGAGTCTTCTTTCTGAGTCAGAGATGAGAACACCACAGAGGCAAAGGATGCTTGACAGCCAGAGAAGCAAGGGAATAAAACTGATGCTTAGAAACATGATTTGTCATTGGGGAGGTTCATGTCTGTCAATAAAGGCAGATGTTTTTGAAAAGATTTAAAATATGTCTAATGCCCATATTGTGTGTAAGTTCAGCTTGCACCAACGTTTGGTGTTCTGAAAATGTGAGCGAATGACCTTTAACATGAAGTCATATTTAATCTGCAAAATATTTTCTTAGACTCAATATTTACCAGTTAGAGCCTAAATGAGATGGTTCAGATCTATTGATGGGTGAAGTGAGGGTGCAGATGGTGCTGAAGCACCCCTTGATGGACGCCAGAGGACACACTTTATTTTCATTTATTCAATCTTTATTTATTCTCGTTGAGCCTTGAGGACTCATTTACAAAAGAGACCCGTTTTAAACAAAGAACACAGAAGAGGTACAGACAACAATAGACAAAAGCATATAAAATTAAAAATAGAAGAAATCATATAAAAATTAAATAAAAACAGCTACATTGTAAAGCGATGACTGCTGCTAATGCTAATTTTACAGATGTTAATGCTAATACTGTCAACGCTAGTTCAATTACTTTTAATGCTAATACTGCTAATGCTAGTTCTACCAATTTTTATTTATTTATTTATTTATTTATTCTTCTTCTTTCGGCCTCTTCTTTGGGTCACCACTGCGAACTAGTCGCACGAAGACTTGGCAATTATTTTTACACCGGATGCCCTTCCTGATGGAACCACAGACCATGAGCTACCACTGCCCTCTGTTCGGAGCAGAGAGCTTCTGTCTAGGGCACCCGGGGGAGCAGGTGGTGGGGGTTAAAGGCCTTGCTCAAGGGCCCAGAGTGTGGCAAATAGGGTGAGTAATGCTAGTTCTACCAATGTTAATACTAATAATGTAAGTTCTATTAGCCTACTGTTAATGCTACTACTGCTAATGCTAGTTCTACCAATGTTAATGCTAATATTGCTAATGCTAGTTCTATTGCCAATGCTAGTTCTATTAATCTTAATACTGCTAATGCTAGCTCTGCCAATGTTAATGCTAATAATGCTAATACTAGTTCTCTTACTAATGCTAGTTCTATTACTGCTGATGCTAATACAGGTAGGCCTAGTCCTCGAGTTACGACGGAGTTCCGTTCCTACGTGCTGTCGTAACACGAATTTCAAAGTAACTCAAAACATGCATCCAAATTGCACCTTATACGTACAGTACTGTATTTTACCAAGCACTTAGCCTATCCTAACACAGTACCCTACATAATTATCAAAAAACACATACATTTCAGAGTCATGACGAAGGGAAAAAAGAGTTAATTTCCTACTCTGGAATGTTGGTGAAGCCATTTCCTCCCTTCCTCCCTCCCTCCTCCGGATTCTCCATTTATTTACATTGTAAAACCGCCGTCCATAAAACAGCTACTTTTCCACAGCTGCTGCCTGTCCAGCTTGGTCCAACAAGTTTTGTTTTGTTTTTTGAATGTCCAGAGGACCAGACTTAGCTTTTTTAGAGAGTACAGGGCAAGCTGTAGCCTCCGCAGCTACCGCAGCTAAACCGGAAACTACTGGAAACTGCATAAATCGTCTTCGATATAAAAAAAAATCAAAATATATATATATATATTTTTAATGGGAGGTGCGTCGTAACCGCGAAACGTCGTAACTCGAGGCCGTCGTAAGTCGAGGACTACCTGTACTGCTAATGCTACTTCTGTTACTGTTAATGCTAATACTGCTAATGCTAGTTCTACCAATGTTAACGCTAATATTGCTCATGCTAGTTTATATTACTGTTAATGCTAATACTGCTTAGTTTTATTACTGTTAATACAATTGTACGCCGTACATCAACAATTCAGTTGGAGCCAGTCTGATATGGCTGCCAAAGTCAACTGACCTTGGAAAATACAAAAACTGCTGAAATGTTTAAAATGTACAGGTACTGAGCTGAACTTTGCAGTGGTAGTAGCTGTGAGTCATCCCTAGCATGCACATTGAGGGCTAACCGATCATCTGGCAGCACGACAGCTCAGTGGTTAGCACTGTTGCCTCACAGCAAGAAGGTCCTGGGTTCAATCCCCAGTTGGACCTGGGGTCTTTCTGTGTAGAGTTTGCACGTTCTTCTCGTGCTTGCGTGAGTTTCCTCCGGGTTCTCCGGTTTTCCCCCACAGTCCGAAAACATGCATGTTAGGCTGCCTTCAGTCCCAGGCCTCCCTTGCAAAAGAGATATGTGATCTCAATGGGATTTGCCTGGTTAAATAAAGGTTAATAAAATAAAATAATCTGGGATTGCTTATTTTTCTATAACCAATTTTTTTCTTTTCTTTTTCTATTTTTCTAACTTATTTGAATGGACAGTGTAAAAAATTGATGAATATAGGAATTAAAATAGATTTTATTTATGCTGATCACTGATAATTATGCGTTTTGTAAATATGCACTGTTACATTTCTGTGCAAAAATTTACAGACACTTAAAACCCACAATAAAACATTCAGAGCAGCATTAGGTTATGTTCTCAATTTCATAGTTTGTGTTTTCCCTAAACACACAGTATATTTTCTGTGTTCATATTCATGACTGCACTGCCAGTGTGTATTTTTACAGTTTGGTATAATGGTAATTATCATGCAGGTGTTTATGGTCATTCAAATTCACACATGCTCACAGCAACCCTTTTTATTTTCCTCAGTTTTGTGTTTTTCTTACTATATTTCCAAATGAAACACACAATTACACATTAGGCCTGAACGAGATGTGTCCCATGTGATCAGGACGGTGGTTAAATTAAGATTCATTGACATTTTGACAGCAGTCTTCTGTGCAGAATAACTGCAACTGCGTATGTGGAGGAGCTTTCATTAAGCACAGAACTCCCAGAGCTGCACGCCCGCTGATTATTCAACCACTAAATTTAAACCCTATATGGCAGACGGTGAGTCTCTGCGCTGTGGGCGACCGTGGTGTAGTGGTAATGGCAGTCGACCCCTGATCGGAAGGTTGGAGGTTCGAATCCCGCATCCGCCCACCATGTGTTGTGTGTCCCTGGGCAAGACACTTAACCCCGAGTTGCTCCCGGTAGGTCTGGATGGCGCCTTGCAAGGCAGGCTACCACTACCGGTGTATGAATGTCTGAATGAATGGGTGGATGGCTGGTATTGTAAAGCGCTTTGGGGCTCCTCACAGGGGGCTGGAAAGCGCTATATAAATAAGCTCCATTTACCATCCATTTACCATGTGCATATGTTTGTTGATTATCCAATTTTCAGCTTTAAATATATCATTGATTTCTGTGACTGCAACGTTTGTCCCTAATACTTGATACTTACAGTCAGTTTGCATGTTATCGCCCGCCAGTGAAGGTGAAGTGATGTTAATGATGTTGCCCACCTGTGTGTCCATTTGCCTGTTAGCAACATATCTCATGAACTACATGATGAATCTATAATTTATTATTTTTGGAGCCAATCTAATTCAAGATGACTGCCACAGTCAACTGATAATAGAAAACACAACAAGGGCAATAACGCCATCAATTTTGCAGACATTGAGCTATAATTTGGTCTTGTAGTAGCTGAGAGTCATTCATAACATAGAGAACAAACACATCTAGCAAATTCTCAGTTTTCAAAATGATAATTTCAAGGTTTAACCCAAACATCTCCAGCTCAATTTGTCAACATAAAATGATCTTTGTCTTCAATGAGGCCTTTAATTTCCTGTTTTTAATCACGCTGGCTGTGCGTTGGCAGCGTTAAAATCACAAACTGAACCTGAAGTTACATTAGTGGGTTTCATCAAAACTAAACTATAACAAGGATGTTCAGCGTGTAAGCTTTTATATTTTGTTGTCCCTGCTTTGTTATGAAAATTGCATATAATTTAGCCTGCACTCTGTCACTTTCATTTCCACATTTACAATCAAAACTCGGAACAACTGCAGTTGTAAAATCACCCTCGGTTCACTTAGTGGGATATGATATCCTCATGGTGCAGCGATGATCACATAAATTAGCATTTTGTTTGGATGAAAGTCTATTTTTTTTGCATGAATACTGATTCCATTTTTTGTTAGAACAGGCAACATTACTGCAAGTTGCTTTCCTTTAATCTAACAAAGCTTGCATCTTGTGCAACCAGCAGCCTCTGCAATTCCCCCAAGCAAAGAGAACAAATCATTTTAGCATCGACTTCAAAGCAAAAAAAAACTATACTGACCATTTTCTTCCCGAGCAAAGACGTGAAGACTGAAGGCGATAAATATAAAACTGTGACAACGTGTTTAAAAAGTAAGAATCACAAGATAAGAAAAGTCTATTTTATGTAAATTTTAAGATTGTTTACTCCTAATTAAGCATGAATGTCCTCAGAGGAATTAATGGTAGCATTATGAGGTAAATGCTCTTCTCTGTCTTGTTTTGTGTGTTGTGTATAGGTCTGTCGCGATAAACAATAAATCTATTAATCGCATGATGAATTAAAATTATCAACCTCATTTTCATTTATCAGCTTTATTGTTTCTTCGTGTCTCTCTTTCTACTGAAGACACAGCTCAACTCCGGTGCTCTTCACTGACCCCTCCCTTTGTCTTTACTCTTTAAAATCCATTCAACCATCCAAAATTGCGTTTTTAGATTGTTAAAAGCAGCTACCGTAAGCTACAAGCTAAGGCGACCTCGGGAATAAACCTCCGTTTTGTCGAGCTCCAAAATTCACGGTTGAAACCCATGCCTTCGTGTAAAATGTTGTTTTTCTCTGCAAAAAGAAGCTGAAAACTTGTTTACTGATTTTTTATTAAAAGCTTTGTGTGACAAATGCTATGCTAAAGAGCTCAAATCAGCGAGCGTTCGCCATGTCACCATGTCAGCCCATGTCACATCAAGGGCCCTCCCTCCCATTTTACTTAGACACGCTGCTCAACTATCCATCCTTTGGTTCAGACAGTCTTATACTATCATCAGGCAGTCAAAAAAGGTACTACACTCCAAACAAATGAACATTTCTTCTGAAATTTGACAATTTAATATAGCTAAATTTCAAACAATATTATCGTTTATCGCAATAATTTCTGAGACAATTAATCATCCAGCAAAATGTGTTATCGTGACAGGCCTCATTCAACCTTTATTTGGGCAGGTTAATCTCATTGAGCCTCGAGGACTCATTTACAAGAGGGACCTGTAGGCCTAGTTGTGTGTAACACATTTCAACTAGCCAATCAA
>JBBPBX010079453.1:0-10616 GCA_038048925.1 Garcialebias charrua
TCTCTTTTCCTTTCTTTTTTGCAGATGAAGGCTTAAATTTATTTAATGATTTTTTTACATTTTATTTGAATGTCTACAGCCTTCCATCAGACTGCAACAAATATAGAGTTGTCCCGAAATTAAAAGCCAAACATTCGTGGAAGGAATGCACATCACCCATCACCTTTCGTGCCAGAGTTCTGAGCTGAGATTGAGGCATGCCGAAGAATGATGGTTACAACTATTTGGGTCAACCATGATATTTGCATTTTGCACAATCTCATGCAACATCTTCTTTGATCTGTTAGGGCTTGAAGTACGGTGTGTTGTGATTGACTAGCTATTACATATGCAAAGGTGGGCACAGACTGCTAGAGAGCGCTAAAGTGCTAATACCCAGTCTCTGGAATAAGCTACCTCTGGACTTGCGCTCCATCACTCATATGGAGTCTTTTAAATCTAATCTTAAAACCTTTTTATTCAGGCAGGCTTTTAATACCTAGTAGTTCTTTGACATTCTTGTTAGGTCTTAATTGTTTTTAATTTTTAACTGGCTGTTTTTTATTGTTATTTTTGATTGTTTGTTTTATTTCTGTATTGTTCAGCACTTTGTGCACCTTCTGGCTGCTGAAAAGGGCTCTATAAATAAAGATTGATTGATTGATTGATTGATTGATTGATTGATTGATTGATTGATTGATTGATTGATTGATTGATTAGTTTGTGAATTACTGTAGTGAGGCTAAAAGTGTCTTCTTTGGGTTTACTTCACACAATGTTAAAACAGAAGTCACAAAGCATTGTGTAATATACTGTTCTTTGACATCTCAAAAATATTGGAAATTTTGGCAGGCTGGTTCTGATATTCGATACTTGCCTTTTGCTGGTATCCAATACTGGTATCGGATCAGTGCATCTCTAGTTTTCAGGGGGACCCGCTGATTCAGTTTAAACTTTGCCAGGCAACGATGAATCGAGGAAACACGTTCATCTGAGAGCCATGCCCTGTACCGGATGGTGTCATCTTGCACTCCTAGAAATACGGTAATCCGTGAGGGGGGTCAGGTCACTCTTTTGTAGGTTTATGACAAAACCGAGACTCCAGGGGCCTCATGTATCAACCGTGCGTGCGCACAAAAAACTTGCTTACGTCACTATCCACGCAAAACCCCGTATGTATCAAAACTGAACTGAACGTGAATATGTGCGCATCCAGGTACATTTCCACGCCAGCTCCCGAGCAGGCGTACGCACGTTTCTGTGGTTCTTGTTCCTTTGGCGACACTTACAGGTGATTCAGAGAAACTGAAGCCCCACAGTCTGTGGTTGACTTTAAGAGCGGCTTGAAGACCTTTCTTTTCAACCGAGCATACTCTACTCCTCATGATTCTACTTTTGATCATAGCTGATACTGTTGTTGATTTTAATTGTTTTATTATTTGTTTTATTGACATTTAATTATGTTGCACCTTGTAGCACTTTGAGATTTCCATTAATGAAAAGTGCGTTATAAATTGAATTCATTATTATTATTATTATTATTATTATTATTATTATTATTATTATTATTATTATTATTATTATTATTATTATTATTATTATTAACTGTTCATGATGTGAAAATGATTAATATTCCCACCAAACACACATGATAACAATTATTACATCCACATGGACGCAAATAAAGGACGCGCAAAGTTGTGCAAAAAATACATTTAACAGGAACGGATTCAGCCTTACTGGAGGATATAATAAATAGTGTAACACGCAGATCATTTATTTATAAACAGATATAATTTTCTGATCTATGATATGGCTTATCATCCGTTTTCAGGAATAATCCTTTTTCATTTTGGCACTGCGCTCTGGAGCAACACAGGAACCGTGCACAACGCGTGCAGAAGCAGCGATCAAACTGTTCCTGAGCTTTCCAGAGGGAGCTGGCAGGTCGATCGGGACTGTGCCATTCCAGTCCACACAAAGCCGGATCATGTCCAATAGAATGGTCTCATCCATATGATTCCAAAGGCTGAGTGGTCGCGCTTTGGAGCGCGCGCACCCTCGCCGGTGTTACACGGCAGTGGAGGTGTTTAATAATCTGCGTTTATTGTAGATTTCTCCAAAATGACACGTGAAAGTACACCATATATAACTTGTAGGAGAGTGAAAGCTTCACAGACAAACAGACTGCGCACAAGGCTGCGGCGCGCGCAGCGTTTGGAGACTCCAACATCACGTCATGTCATGAAAACTCTCCACTGAGACGCAGAGACTCGTTTCTTCATATCATCTATTAAATAAACAAAGATCTATGTTCAACCAAACATCTAAGTTCCTCTGTGTTTACAGTAATTATGGTAATAAACTCGTGCGCAAAGTTAATATTTTCACTCAGAATGAATGGATGTGCCGGACCGGTTGCGCACCAAAGCAGGGTGCGCGCACACACAAATACCGACACACAATCACTCGTTCTTTGCGTGATGAACACATTTTATTACTATTCTTACTTAGGATTATTTTCCTCACTCATATTATATTAAATTCATTATTTTCCTGAATCTAGAAATGATTTCTGATCGCGCAGGGATCAAACAAACATGTCCTTCACACATGCAGGAAGTAATTTGCATCTGTTTAACATATGTAAATGAAGGCGTGTCAGGGGAGGTGTCTCACGTGCGCTCAGTTCCACGTTAATTGTGATGTACAAAAGGAATGTGCGTGGATTCCGGTGTACGCACAGTTTGATACATCTGGATTTTTTTGTGCGTACACACTTTTCTGGATTTGACCGTACGTCACTTTTCAGTAAGAAATACACGCAAGTCTTTGTACATGAGGCCCCAGGTGAGAGATCACCCTGCAGGAGTGTGACTGGGCCTGTATTCTGCTTCCAGCCAGAACCAGGAGGTCATCCAGGTAATTCATAATCCTGACTCCTTGATTCCTAAGAGGGGTCAGGGCTGCGTCCAGACATTTAGTAAATGTACGAGGAGCAGTCTTCAAACCAAAGGGTAAGGCTTTGCATTCATAAGCCTTCCCTTCGAAGGCAAACTGGAGGAATTTCCTGTGCCTCCTCCACACGCCTACATGGAAATAGGCGTCTTTCAAATCCATTGTACATGCGTAGTCTCCAGGTCTCACGGACTGGGGGACCTGCCGCAGTGTGAACATCTTGAACTTGAAAGTTCTTATTTTCTTGTTCAGAGTCCTGAGATCCAGGACCGGCCTCAGGGATTGATCTCTTTTGGGCACCAGGAAGAGCTTGCTGCAATGACCGGAGCGTAGTTTGTGTTTTGGAACAATACTTATTACTCCTTTCTGTAGCATCGTTGACACTTCCTCCCTCAGCACGTGCGCGTGTGCTGGGTTAATGTCCGATCACAGCACCCCCACGAAGGGGGGGGGGTCCTTTGATGAACTGCAGCTTGAGCCCACGACGCACCGTCGTCATGACCCATTCGTTTGGCAGACACGCCCTCCAGGCCTGCGCGTGCGCCATGAGCCTGGAAGGGATGTCTAGCTGCTGCTTGTCATGTTTGAGTGCGGGAGGGGTGGCCTTCGACCCCTCTCGCGTACTCTGTAGCAGGCTGGTCTGCCCAACAGAAGACATCGCAAGATCTGACTGTCTCAGGCAGAACTCGTGTGTCCTACTGCGGTTCATAGTCTGACCTAGTAGTTTGTGTTTCACAAAAGTGGGGCTCGAGTCAAGAACCAGGGCAGTCTGTGCTTTGGTACTTTCATTCTTGTATATGCATGAAACAGTGTTTGTTTTTTTATTACACATACAGTAGACGAGTTATGTTTAGTGCGCACACACATACCACCAGCTCCTTGTAGCGTTTTACAAGTGAAGTCTGGGCTCAAAAGGTCAGGTTCCCGTACCGCGTGGGCGGGCAAACCTGAAGCCCTGTTCCCATTTTGGGACCAGGATGCATTCAGTAGTCTGAGACTTTATTGTCGTGTGTGGATGGCAATTTCTCTTTATTACACAAGGGTCTGAGTGTTCTTGTGTGTTTAAACGTTCCGAACCAGCTAGTCTGTGCTCCTCTAACACAGGTACTGGTGGTAAAAGTTCGGCATTTTCTCTCCCTCTGTGAGTGAGAGCGCCTGTAATGGTGCAGGGGCATCTCAGACTTTCCTTTTCTTTTTGTTGGTGGCCCCTTGCAGCTCCTGCAGCTTTTCTGCCTGGTGGGCCTGCAGCACCGAGGCCACTCATCCTTGTCCATCCCACCAGGGTCCCTCGGGCCCTGACATGGTTAACGTCAGAGAGTCATCCATAGCCTCATAGGTGGATAAGCTCTCAGCGTCACAATGTTCTCGTCGTGGGCATAGGAAAACTACCAGGTAGCGCAGCTGAACAGGTAGCTGAAATTCCTCCTCCTGGACTGTGTTGGACAGAGAGTCTCCTTGTTAGCCGGGGCTAAACGTGGAGGCACTCGTGAGCTCGCTAGCGGTGCTAAGACAGGCCCTCAAGCAGCGCAACATCTGTAAAAAACACTTAGTTATGCGATGAATTCTACCGTCGATTCGGCCAGCACAGGATAGCGAAACAGGCAAAATATGAGAAGGTTAGCTAGCAAGCTAGACCAAGCATTTTCACATACCTCACGATGGAGTCCTTCGTTGTCTGCTCGTAGCCGCGCTAATCGTGTTAGCAACACTGTCGTCCGCCCCGTGTTGTCATGGGTGCTCCTGGTTAGCCATGCTAACCGTGGGAGCTAGCCAGATAGCAGCGGGGTTACTCGATTTCCACTCTCCTTTCTCCGGGGTCATCTGCGAGAAAAACTTTGAGTGTCTTTGCGTGTAGCATCCCTGAGCAGACCGGACAGGCCTCGTGGGTGTCCGCTGCTGAAAAGGGGGTAGCCAGATCCGCTGAAGCAGGTTCGGGAGCCGGAGCTCACAGCCTGCCAGAGTTCCTCGTCCGAGGACGTCCTCTCGCTGAGCTGCTCGCGGCTGCTGGCCTGTTAGCTTCGTTAGCTTAGCAGGTAGCGTGCCTTGCAGTTAGCGTTCGCTAACCGAGCAGCAGAAAAGCAGAAGAGAAAAGGCACGGGAGCTGGGGCTCGCTGGCCTGCTGGTCTTCTTTGAGTTTTGGGTTTTCGCATTACCTTCTCAGGAGCCATGGCTGAGAAGAGTTAAGCTCGTTAGCAGTGCTAACGTTGTCCGGAGACGTCTCCCTCCTCGCGTCGCTTTCGCCGGCTAGCCTGCTACTCGTTAGCAGGGTAGCGGTGTCGCGTAGTCAGCGTCGTTGAGCGAAACAGTCTGTGGAGAGAGGAGAAGAAAATTTAGGGGTGAAGGAAAAATGTGCCGGACCAGCTTTCGCTAGCCCAGCAGTCCGCAGGAAAATATTCTCTGTACGCTCTGTGTAGGGAGCGAGTTCATCTCTGGTCGAGCGATGAACAACAGAGAAGATCCGAGAAGAGTGTTCAGGTTAAGAGAGGTGAAGGGCAATAAGAGGAAGTAGGATAGGCGTCCGAGTCTTAAATGCCCAGAGGGAGGGGACTCTGGCGTGACGCTGACACCCCTGCCATAAAGGCATGAGTGTATTCCTTCAGGTAATCGCGCAAGGGCGCAATTTCCCATAGCAATTATGTTGCACCGAGTGACATGACTGATAAGGGAACTGGACCTGGTCAGGCTGCCTGCCTTACATGATGGCTTGGTTCATGTCTCGAGATTCCAGACTTTTGGCTGAATGGATCAGATCTCGGGGATTTTCTAAAACACGTTCCATTGGTATGGTCTTTTTAATTTGGACATTTCAGAAGCAAGTGGACCGACGCAGACTGAAGGTAGATGTCAATAAAGTTCTGCCTGTTCCCAAAACAATCGTGTTTATCTGACATTCGGCTCACCGACTGGCCTTGATAGGCCGTCTTATCTCAACACGCCTGCAGAAGTTTTGTAAACTTGACGCACTCACCACTTCCAACCCTTCTGCTGAAGAATTCCATGACTTTTCAGAAGAGCCCAACTGAATAAACATTCTGTCATCATTTCAGGACTCTGGATTCGCCTCTGGTCGTCCTCGGCAGCCCCCCACCCCCTACCCCCCTCTGCGTAATGTCGGTGTCATTATGTGCTTGTGTGCGAGATTTTTTTTTTCATTACCACATTTTTGACCTTCAAGAGAGGACAAAAATGTGTTAGGAATATTTTTGTCTCCAAACCCCATGTGTCATTTTTCACCACTTTTATCGTCAGTCCAACAGATCTCACTTGTAAATGAGTCTTCGAGGCTCAATGTGACTTATCTGTTTAAATAAAGGTTCAATGAATGAATGAATGCTAACACATTGATATACAATAATTTTATTTATTGTTGCACTGAAGCCTCATGTTACGCTTGTGTAGTGATACAGCACCTCATGTCCGTTACTGGATTTAAACCTCTTCACATATCTCTGAAACTCTGAGTGTTACACTTTTCTTGAGCTCTCAAGGAGACAAGTGGACACTATTTTGTTACATTTATTTTGAATTAAGAGATACAAATCAATCAGAAAAGACTTCCTTTTAATTTGTGTTAATTCAGAATTTTATTAACAGTATACTTTTGTCATTTAATGATGATCTGTTATTAACATGAGTGTTACTCTCATGCTGGTTTATTTCTGCAGTACAAGGATGCTTTAATATTATGACACAGTTCAGGGTAAACTTTTAACTGCTATTCTCTGCTTTGTCTGTGAATTAGCCATACTATTCTTTTTACTAACAGCTCCATCTGGCCACTGGTCTAAACAATATGTAGTGTCCTTCAGAGTTTTCCAACTCTGGGAACTTCTAAGTAACTTCATGTATTTTGTTAAAACAGCCAATAACCATTCAGGAAGTGGGCTGACTCCGCCCTCCATATAAAACTCTTACTTCCCATTTTGGCTTCAGTGTGAAGAGGGAGAACTAAACTGAACAACTTGGTTCTTCTCTGGAAACTGGTTTGAACGTTTTGGTCAAATGTCAATTAGACCTACGTTATCAGCCAGGGTTACGGCACAGCTCAGCTGTAACTCACTCATCTGTTCTGAAAGAATTTGTTTTCTGAAAGTTTTATTTTGAAACCCAGTCAGGACGTTGGCCTGGTTCCTGCCGGGAAAGGCGCACTTCACGTTCGTTGAATCAGTTATACACGTGCTGAAGTCAACTGGACATCTACTGGACAACACAGTCCGTTAAGTGTCCACAAACTTCTCAACTCTTATCTCCAAGAGACGTGCTCGTCACCAGGTAAAGAGTCGTCGATTGTATGCTGAACGTGCGGGGAAGTCCAGCCGGACTCGTTTGGGAAAAGTGCCACCCTGTTGCATATCAAAATAAATAACTTCGGTTAAACTTATCTTTCATTCCATTTCTTCCTCCTTATTCTTATTTTTCTTAAGCCAGTAAACTTTTAAGTAAATGTGCCAGCAGGAAGTTAGACTTTAACTTGTCTGTTTGTTTCTATTTGAATTTTGTCTACAGTAGTTATTAAATCAGCTAATCTCGATACAAATGTTTGATGTACTTTTATGATTGTCTCAATAAAAGGTTCATCTTTGGTGGATCAACATAAGTTGATGTCTCTCGTGAGATTACATTTTGTCTAGTCACATTTAAGCAATTTAATCCGGATAAAGAGTGAACTCGTAAATGAATTTGGGTCAGATCAAATCTGCTCCAACTTCTTCTGGAATATTGTACTAATCAGCAAACTGACTAGTAAAATATCCCTACAATTGATGACCCGTACGTGTTTAATTACAATTGTTAAAGACTACACTTGTATTGTCAGATTGAATCTAAATTTCTACCTAGAGGTCTGGTTTATTTTTACCACTGTTTTACTTGTTTTACTGTTTTTATTGTTTTGCTCTATTGGTCCTGTTGTTTTAACTGTTTTATGATTAAATGTTCTTGATTTTTACGTTTACATCACTTCGTTGCAGCTGAGGTTGTTTTAAAGTGCCATATAAATAAAGTAGCATTAGTATCTTATCACTGAACTCACAAAAAAAACTAATACATTATTAGAAAAGACTGTATGATATTGGCAAAACCATATTCATACAATTAGGAAAGTTTCTCATAATTTTTTTTCTTCTGTCCACATTTTGAGGTATTGTACACATTGATGCATACATTTTATCTATGGGAGTACAACAGTATGTATATTTGTATTGTGAATGCTCAGTACAAACACTTGGAACAGTTATGGGAATACATTGGTTACAGATGATCAAAACTCAAAATAGCTTAGGAAAATACTAATGTATCAGAGATGCACGCGCTATGTTCAGAATAGCAGTAAATCATAAATGGTATCTAAAAATGTCACTATTTTCGGAAGTTTTATGCTTTTATTGTTGCAATAAATTCATCATGGTTTATGGTAAATGATTTGTTTAAAATAAAATAAATTAAACCCTCCTAAATGTTAAAGCTAACTCAAAGTTCTACACCATAATACATGCTAAATATACTTCTATCAAATAAAGTAATTGTATCAATATTCTCTAACCTGTTAAAGTGACTTTGTTATAATTCAACTCAGATAAAATATTTCTGAAAAATAAGTCTCAGGGGATGAATACAAAAAGATTTTCAAGGCCACAAGTTTGGTTAAATCCATCATCAAGAAATGGAAGGAATATGTGTAAATCTACCAAGAGCAGACCGTCTTCACAAACTGGGTGATTGTGCAAGAAGGAGAACAGTGAGGGAAACTACCAAGAAACCTTGAAGGAGCTCCAAGCTTCAGCAGGTGAGACGGGACATCCTGACAGTTTGAATTTATTCAGGACCCGACATGTAATACATTTGTGGGTATTTAAAAGCTCTTCACGACTTGATTCTTATTTGACATAATAAATATTTTTTCAAGTACTTCCTAAAAGTTGTATCTCTCATGCCATAGAGGATTGGACTAATGGATCTCGGCAGGATTTGAAAAACTATATAGCAAGCAAACAGAGAATCTGAATAATGCTCAGGGAACCACTGCTGTAGAGCCTGCTTCAGCAGGTGCTCTACATACGTTACCATGCATAACAAAAGCTGAAACCCATGGAGAAATATTGTGTTTCTTGCCTTTTTAGCATCTTTACTTGCTTTTTTTGCTGTAAACAAGATCCTGAAATAAGTGTAGAAGAGAACACACCATACTAGACCCAGATACGTAATGTAGGTAATGTTCCTCCTTTCAATGATGCTGGGATTTCGAAAAACTGTTTCTCTGAGACAAAATATGTTGGATCTAAAAAAGTCCAAAGGCTCAATGGCCAAGGTCTGGAAGAGATCAGGAAGTGCAAACAAAGTGGTAGTCACCCAGATCAAGCCAATCACTTTCACTGTCCTTTTGATGGTGCAGATCTGAGGATGACGAAGAGGGAGGCAGATGGCGATGTAGCACTCTATAGCCATGCAGGCCAGGTTCAGGGGGCTGTTTTCAGTGGTGATGATGCTAAACAATGTTGAGATGCAACAGGTAACAACAGGTATCTTGTAGAGGATGTAGCTGGTGATGAAAAGTGTGACAGTCATTGACACTTGGATCATATCGTTGATCACCAAGTGGCAAAACAAGATGTATCGAGGGTTTGAGTTGAAGATCTGGAAACGGGGAAGAGAACCAGAAGGTTAGAGTGACAAATCAAAAAACCTTCTGTCAGGAAGATTTCTGTCCAGATACTTAAGATAAAGAGAGGTGCATGTGGCAGTCACTAACCGTGTTTCCATCTATTTTCATTTCGAATTTTGAGCTAATTTTTGAAATCTCGCAAAAATGTAAATACAAATTAATGCGGATCAGAAGTGTTTCCATCAACTGGCTTGAAGCGCATCTACCGGGCCACGCACAGCGTCATTACGTCAGACGTCAGCGTCATTACGTCAGACGTCAGCGTTACGCATGTCTACAGTAAACAGGAAGTAGCGGTTGAAAACAGAACCCGGCCACACATCTCGTCAAAATGGAGAGAATATTTCAGGTATGTGTTGCTATCGGGCAAGTTGTATTTATTCTGTCATGCCAACTAGTTTTAGCGATGTTACATGTTGTCCGGAGCGGAAACAGCTGATCAGTCACGTGACGTAAATGTTCGCTATGGCAGAACTGAGTCGGCAAATCTGTTTCCATCTGTCGCTTTGCGCATCTGCTCTGTTTTGAAACCCCCAAAAACCACCTCAAGCGAGCATATCAAATTTTGAGCGAATTAGTGGAAGTTAACTCGAATTTTGCCGTTTCCATTCAGCTTTTCTGATGCGATGCTTCAAAATGCGCATCTAGAAACCTTGATGGAAACATGGCTAGTGTTACATTGAAGTTGGAGAACATCTTTTATCTTTATCTCTTGGATCAAAATGCACCGACATGTTAAAAATGTCAGTAGACGTAATGGTAGTGGTACATACCAGGTAAGTATAGTATGTACTAGAAATTGTACCAGGTACTTATGCTACCTGGTATGGTAAGTGCCCTGTACTCACTCCTTTTTACTGTAATTAAACATTAAATAAAAGATACAGAAAAACATTACAACTTAAAGATGTTCAAAATACCCTGATGCATGCTCAATAATCCAGGTAGAAAAATCTAAAAAAGCAAAGTCTGGTCCTCTGGACATTCAAAAAACAAAACAAAACAAAGCAACAATAAA
>JBBPBX010079455.1:0-16382 GCA_038048925.1 Garcialebias charrua
AGTTTTAATAACCCACAGCTGGTTTGTTTCACTCACGCTACCAACGATGGGGGGGGGAAGACAGTTCAAACAGAAGTCATTTTGTTGCTTCCAGTCGAAGGCTCCAGTAATCCAATCGAAGGCTCCAGTAATCCAAACGGAGGCTCCAGTAATCCAAACTCACGTCGTCCACACTTCCAAACAGCTGAAGATGACACACCCCGCTCCTCTTCATGCTTCCTCTCCGCTTCCTTTCACATTTCTCAAAAAGGGGCGTGTTCACCGGTGGATCAGCTGGTTTATCTGTCAGCGTGTTAGGGGATAATTGCTCCAAAACAATAAAGGGATGGAGAAATTTAGGATTTTAAGCGCATAATATTTATTGGTGAAGGTTCAGGCTGTTACACTCCCCCTTCCCTGAAGAAAGCCGAAACCTGTGGAGGCGCTGTATTGTCGGCATTAAAACCCTTTAAATTCCTCCTCATCGCTGTCCTCCTCAAAAATCTTTAGGAGTGTCTTTCTTTGCTCCCTGTCAACTTCTTCAGCAGTAGGATAGCAAGGTTTCATTTGTGTCACATTTACTATGCGAAGATCCTCCCCAGTGTCCTCCAAGACGATTTCATAGTTCACAGGTCCTAGTTTTTGGACAATTCGGTAGGGACCTTTCCAACGTGGAGCAAGTTTGGCAGAATAAGACCTATCTGCCCTTGAGATGGGGTGAGTGCGAAGCCATATCCGATCTTGAATCTTGAAGTCAGCTTCTCTTCTTCCTTTGTCATAGTACTTTTTTTGTTTTTTGCGTGCCTTTTCCAAGTTGTGGGTAACCAGGTGTCTGAGTTCAGTCAATTGTTTGGCTGTGGGATATGCAGGCGAATCTGGATCACATAGGTGTGGTTGGAGTTCATTATCTAGGGGTCCTCTTAAAGAACGACCAAGGTTGAGTTCGGCAGGGGTCACTCCTGAGGATTCATGTACAGCCGAGTTGAGAGCAAAGCGGAATTCCGGTAAGTATTTATCCCAGGTTTTATGTTTTTCTTCCACATATGATGCAATCATTGCCTTGATGTTGCGGTTTATCCTTTCTGTTAGGTTGGTTTGAGGGTGGTATGGTGATGTCCGCTTCCGCTGGAGATTCCAACGCTTGCAGATGTCTTCAAACACAGATGATACAAACTGTGGACCTTGGTCGGAGAGGATGTAGGTTGGTGTACCCCAACGAGTGAGTATTTCTTTGTTCATAATGTGAGATACAGTCTCTGCTGTCGCCTTGCGGAGAGGAAATAGTTCTATCCAGCGAGTGTAATAGTCAACAAATACTATTACATACAGATTTCTGCTGGTACTGCGAGGTAATGGTCCCATGAGATCCACCCCTAGCATCTCCCAAGGTTTGTGGACTAGAGTCTGTTGAAGCTTTCCACGTGGTCTCCGGTTCTCAGGCTTGTAAAGCTGGCATACCTTACAATTGCGCACATAATCTCTCACATCCAGGCTCATCTTGGGCCAAAACACAAGGGCTTGTAATCGCTTGTATGTCTTATATCGTCCAAGGTGTCCGGATAAGGGATCGTCATGATAGTGATGAAGCAACTGTTGACGGAGAGACGATGGAATGTAGATTTGATGCAGAGATTTATGAGGTAATTGTGTCACTTTGTACACTTTATCTTCCACAATGGTGAATTTGGTTGTTGAACTCTCAATGATTTCTCCCGTTTCAGTGATTTTTGTATAAAGGCTCTGTACATCAGGATCAGTCTGTTGTGCTTTCCAGATATCCTCATCAGTTATTTGTAGATGTTGTGA
The DNA here is from genome assembly GCA_038048925.1 of Garcialebias charrua. Taxonomy (NCBI): domain Eukaryota; kingdom Metazoa; phylum Chordata; class Actinopteri; order Cyprinodontiformes; family Rivulidae; genus Garcialebias; species Garcialebias charrua. The sequence goes on from JBBPBX010079455.1 coordinate 1,786, forward strand.
GGTATCCTTCATTGAACGTAACACCGCAGCACAGGTGGGTGATTGATTGTAGTTCATTGGTGCTCTCGATAGGGCATCTGGCACTGTATTGTATTTACCTTTACGGTATTCTACCGTAAAGGTGAATTCTTGAAGGCGAAGAGCCCAACGGATCAATCTTGTGCTGGGTTTTGTGGTTTTAAAGACCCAGACGAGGGAAGAATGGTCAGTTATAACAGTAAAATGCCTCCCTTCCAGATAATATCGCCATTTTTCAAGAGCCCATACCACAGCAAGACACTCTTGTTCCGTGGTAGAATAATTTCTCTCTGCTCTATTTAAGGTGCGACTGGCAAAGGCAAGAACATGCTCTGACCCAAGTCCTGTTGTTTGAGCTAGGACAGCACCCAAACCAACTTCACTTGCATCTGTATAAACAATAAATGGGAGATTAAAATCAGGATGTCCAAGTATTGGTGGTGAGACAAGGTGATTTTTTAGAGCCTCAAAAGCTGCTTGACATTGGGGAGTCCAGAGGTACTTTGCCCCTTTCCGTTTTAGAGCATTGAGGGGTTCAGTGAGCTGTGAAAATCTTGGCACAAAGCGATGGTACCATCCAGCCAGTCCGAGAAATCGTTGCAGCTCTTTAATGTTCTGGGGTATCGGAAAGTCCTGAACAGCCTTTATTTTTTCAGCATCCACTTCTACTCCAGCAGATGAAACAGTATGACCCAGAAACTTTAATGATGTACGGAAAAATTGGCTCTTTTTCATGTTTACAGTTAGATTTGCCATCTCCAGTTTGTCAAAAACAGCTTGTAGGTCAAACATGTGCTGTTCTGGTGTGGTGGAATAAATAATGATGTCATCCAAGTAGACAAAACAATTGCTTCCTCTCAAGTCTCCTAGAACTGTCTCCATTATACGTTGGAAAGTGGCAGGTGCATTTTTTAGTCCGAAGGGCATCACTTTAAATTGGTATAAGCCAAGAGGACAGATAAAAGCAGTCTTTTCACGACTTTCTTCATCCATTTTAACTTGCCAGTAGCCACTGTTGAGGTCCAAAGTTGTGAAAACAGCTGCTCCATGTAGTGATTCCAATATTTCTTGGAGGTTAGGGATGGGATAAGCATCAGTGTGTGTAGCAGCATTTAGTTTTCTGTAATCCACACAGAATCTTGCTTTTGGTTCTTGCTTTTTTGGTACCAGGACCACTGGAGCAGCATACGGAGAAGTAGATAGCTCTATAACATCTTTTTCCAACATCTCTTGTATGTGCTCCTTGATGATCTGAAGCTTGATGGGTGACACACGGTAAGGTTTTTGTTTGATAGGCACTTGGTGTGTGAGGAAAATCTTGTGTGTGAGAACTCCCGTGCGACCCAAAGTATGGGTACAAACATTCTTATTGTGTTGTAGTTGATGTAACAATTGTCTTTTTCCAAAATCATCCAGATGAGCATTATCTGTGGCTACCTCCAAGAGGTCCTGGCGTATAGGAGAAGAGGTTAATAGTTGTGGACGTATTGCAGAAAAGAAGGCAACATGAGGTTGAAATAGCTCTCTGGGCTTTAAAGCAGATGCACTTATAAATGGATAACGGTGATTTTTGTTTGTTTTAAACCAGTAACTATGTTCAGAGACGTCAAACTGTAAGCCAGAAAAGAAAATAAAGTCAAGTCCCACTACAGCCGAGAAAGCCAGGCTCTTTGCAGGCAGGATCACACAAGGCAATGTCACTGTTTCAGATTGTATGGTCAGAGTAAGATCACTCCATCCCAGTGGTTGCCGCCCTTCTCCATCTGCTAAATACAAAGGTTCTCTGGTCCATGGTTTGAGTACATTATGAGAATCCCTCACTCCTGACCAAATATCCTCATTTATCAGGGTGTAAGATGAGCCTGTGTCTAGGATGGCAGTTCCTTTCCAATGACCCACTTTCAATGGAATCACCAACTGACAAGGCAGAAGGGTGTCATCAGTTGATTTCGAATAGCTCACAGAGGCGGTAGCTCTTGTCTGCTCTGGGAGAGTCAATGAGTGGGATGGTGCTTGACATTGATTTTGAGAATTACTAGGAGTCTGTGCCTCTGAAGAATTTGTAGTTTGCATCCTTTGTTTATTAGCCTTCCACTGTGGGCAGGAAGCAGGTGCATGGTGTCCTTTGCAGCGCCAACAGTACACTTGAGATGGTGGTCGATTGGAGGCAATTGGATTTTGCTCAGTTGATGCACTTTTCATAATTGGCGATGCAGCAGCCTCACTGATAGGGTTTTTATGAATTGTTTTCCACAAACTTTTCCTCTGTTCATATTGCAGTTGATTCTGTTGGTCCTTCTCCAGTTGCTGTCCCAGGCGGACAAGTTCATCCACAGAAGTAACTCTATTTCTCAGTTGGCTGGCTAGTTGAGGGTTGATGTTTTTCAAGATTAATTTAACAACTTCCTCTTCGCTTATAGTCGTCTTCCAACGTGTGCACAGTGATTGATACATGTAGGCAAAGTCTCGGATGCCTTCATCCTCTTTTTGGATTCTGTTGCGTACTCGCTCAGCCAGCTCATCCTCATAATCCTCTGATAAGAAAGCTGCACGGAATTGTTTGTTGAATTCTCTCCAGGTTTGTATTTTATGACGTGCCACATCCCACCAGTCCCTGGAGGTACCATGTAATACGTTACGAAGAGTGGCCATAAGCTCTTCATCAGTGAGTGGATTGAGGGCCAAAAAATCCTCACACCTCTCTAGGTACTGAAGGGGATCAGCAGAGTCCTCAATTTTTCCAAAAGTTGGAAACTGTAGTTTGATAGGGCTTTTTCCCAATATTCTGCTTCTGGTTTCGCCTTGGATGGTTGAACTTCCAGTAGACTCAAGCAGATCATCCTGCTTACCATCTCTTACTGTTGACTGCAATCTGGGATGGCCTACAACCTTTAGGTGTTTCTCTCGAAGTAGGTCATCTGGGTAGATTTGTACACCTGCATGTCCAGTTGAAGTAGTTGCTCTTGCACTGTGAATTTCCTCAGCCATGGAGTGTAAAGTGTTAAGACAGACAGAAAGTTCTTCTTTTACTGGGTGGATGATATCAGGTATGAGTTTTGTAGTAATTTCAGCATACTGTTCCTTTAACCGCCATCCCAGTGAAGTGTCAAACTGTGTTCTCAAATACTCCACGCGTTGGTCCACATGCTTAACAAGCTCTCTTTGCTGCTTCAGAAATGAGTCTGTTAGTTTTGTGCTCATTTGATCCATTTGAGCAGCAATTCTTCTTGAAAACTGTTCAAAGTCTGTTTTCAACTCCTCCATTTTTTTAAGCTGTTTCTGGTCATCCTGTGCAACAGTATTTGTCCTTCCATCCGTGTTCCTGTTTTCTATTCCAGAGTCTAGGGCTATTAAAGGAGCAATATGCTCTGGCAGATCGACCAGTTCCATATCCAAAAGTGAATAACTTGTGAGGTAATCCAGCGGGATGGCTTGATGTGCTGATGCAGGTTCCAGGTCCACCAGCGTAGCAGATCTGGCAGCCATTGTGTAATCCTTTTGTTGGTTGTATAATTCTTTACAAGTTGTTTATTTTTTTATTTGATGAGTTTAAACATTCAATGTCTTTATTTACTTTCATGTCCCATCTGGGGTGCCACTTGTTTATGTAACAGTTTTGTGAGACAGGCTTTTGTTTGGGGTGCCAGCCAGGTCTTTCTCCTGACATATAAGATGTCTAAATAAATAAATAAATAAATAAATAATAATATATTTGCCCTTTAACACAAAACTAGAACAAAGGATGTTAAACACTTAATGTGATCACACCCTTACACTAAATGAAATAAACCCATCAACTACATAATGTTTTTTTCAAAATCAAGTGTATTTACCCCTGGATACAAACAAAATTCCTCATAATAATTCATACAAAAGAAAGCAATATTTAACAAACTTAGTACTGTATTTAATCAATTCCACCGCCCGATGCTCGGCGGCACACAAAGTTCAACAATCCTGCTGCAGCAAACAGGTGGCAATTTATCCACACAAACAAAACAATAATTCAATAAATAATAACTCAATTTAAAGAGGAATGTGGCTCAAGCAGTTAATCTCTGTTCCCAAACCCAGTGCTCGGCGGCACACAAAGTTTTAACAATCCTGCTGCAGCAAACAGGTGGCAATGTATTTATCCACACAAACAAAATAATAATTCATTAAATAATAACTCAATTTAAAGAGGAATGTGGCTCGAGCAGTTAATCTCGGTCCCAAAACCAGTGCTCGGCGGCACACAAAGTTTTAAACCAAACTATAGTTCATCCAAGAATAATCTCTTAACTTAAAGAGGAACGTGGCTCGAACGTGAGTCCGTCAATTAATCTCTGTTCCCAAACAAGTGCTCGGCGGCACACAAAGTTTTAAACCAAACTTTAGTTCACCCAAGAATAATCCCTTAATTTAAAGAGGAACGTGGAGTGAAAGAGTGCTCGGCGGCACACAAAGTTTTAATAACCCACAGCTGGTTTGTTTCACTCACGCTACCAACGATGGGGGGGGGAAGACAGTTCAAACAGAAGTCATTTTGTTGCTTCCAGTCGAAGGCTCCAGTAATCCAATCGAAGGCTCCAGTAATCCAAACGGAGGCTCCAGTAATCCAAACTCACGTCGTCCACACTTCCAAACAGCTGAAGATGACACACCCCGCTCCTCTTCATGCTTCCTCTCCGCTTCCTTTCACATTTCTCAAAAAGGGGCGTGTTCACCGGTGGATCAGCTGGTTTATCTGTCAGCGTGTTAGGGGATAATTGCTCCAAAACAATAAAGGGATGGAGAAATTTAGGATTTTAAGCGCATAGTCAAGTCAAGTCAAGTCAATTTTATTTCTATAGCACAGCTTAAAACAGATAAACTGTTACCAAGGTGCTTCACACACACAGCATAAAAGTTTAAAAATGTACAGAAACAGTAACACACACCAATAGTAACAATTATTTACAGTAGTAAAAGTACATAAAAATGTATAAGAACAAATTAAAATGAAAAAAAAAAATAAAAAAAAATAAAAATAAAAAATATATATATATATATATATACACTACGACAGCTCACACCGTATGAAACACCAGAGAGAACAGATGGGTTTTTAACAGGGATTTGAACATGAGAAGGGAGGAGGCCTGTCTAATGTTGGGGGGGAGGTTGTTCCAGAGTTTGGGGGCGGTGACTGAAAACGCTCGATCTCCACGGAGCTTCAGACGTGTTTTTGGGACCGCCAAGAGCATCTGATCAGATGATCTCAGGGCCCGCGATGGAACATATGGTTCCAGCAGCTCGGAGAGGTAGAGGGGAGCGAGGCCATTTAGGCATTTGTAGGTCAGCAACAGGATTTTAAAGTCGACTCGAGTTCGCACGGCATAATATTTATTGGTGAAGGTTCAGGCTGTTACACTTCTTCCAAACCGTCGCGTGCGCTGCAAAATTAAATTATAAATAAATCAAATTTTAGCTCAAAAATCTCATACAGCTAATAGTTTGTAAATGACCACCAAGTAATTACTTTCTGTAAGTTTAAAGAAAATCTGCTGTGTGGTTTATGAGCTATTTTCCAAAATAGTACCCGTTAAAAACACGGAGCTACAAGCTAACCACTAAATAAACGTCTACATTGCTAAAACATCGAATTTTAGCCCCAAACATCTCCAACAGCTAACAGTTTGTAAATGTCCACCAAGTAATTACTTTCTGTAAGTTTCAACAAAATCTGTCCTGTGCTTTAGTAATTCATACCTCCAGAGTAGGAGGCCGGGCTGCGACAGTCAGTCCGACCAGAGGAGGCTGCCTTCGGACACATGAGGTGGGAACGGTCGGTGTACCCTAGCGGACAAAAGTGGTACTGCAGCATTTTTTTGCCTAAATGAAAAACAGTCATATCTGAGCCAAAAATGTGTCTAAAAATATGGGAAAAAATCCATAAACAAGTCTCACCTCTCTATTAGTCGCAGGGCATGCAAATTAGGCAAACAGGTGCGACTTATAGACCGGAAAATACGGTAAACAAATGTTTTGAATATTGGTCCCCAATCGAACCGAGTCTACCGGACTATCAGGTGTGAAAACACCCTAAATGAGCCAATGAAGTGTGATTTGTTAAAGAAACGAGGAGATCCGCCCCATTGTAAGACCGACAGCAGGATAAAAAACAGTTTTTATTCAAACATCTGGGATTAAACTTGTTAAACTGACTGTTGTTTGAAACAAACTGTGATGCTTTTTTACTGAATAACTTTGTTGAATAAAGTTCAGAGTGCGGCGAGACGGAGCCGGAGGCCTCTTCAGTTTCCCTGCAGGGTCAATAAAGAACAACACGATTAATGAAGAGGCTCCAGCTGGTGCGCACAACATCCCTGACTGAGACCGCTTCAAACATTCATCAATCATCAACTTCTAATGAGGCCAGAGAATTATTTAATAGCTCCCTTTGTTTAATTACATCTGTAAACACTTCTACATCTAAACACGTATCCTTTAATGAGTAGTCTTGATTCAAACAGGACATTTAATTAGATGTTTTACTAAAAAAAATCTTTAAAATGATTAAAATTAGGACTAAAGTGAATAAAACGTCCTCCTGGTGGTTGCAGTCAACAGGTTTTATTCTCATTAAGGTAATGCTTTAGAAACAGACAGATGGTAACAATCATAAATCTAATCTTTTAGTGAAAAGTCATTTTATTTATTACAATAAAGTGAAACAAAATAAAAGAAAATACGATTTTAAAGGAAGCTGATTAATACCTTGGTCACTTCCGCAATCTGTCCTGGAAGGATTAGTTTTATTTCTGTGAGTTAATGGCCGACACAAACAAATTGTAGTTTTCTTCATATGCACGTCGTGAAGAGGCGCCTCTTCCTCTTTTTCACCCCACTCTTCATCATCTGCAGAGGAAGTGAGTGGGAACATGTAAATGTTCACACTCTGAATATAGAAACTCAGGAGCTCTGGTAATAAAGTGGGAGAAAACGTTTCCAGCGTCGCTCCTGCTTCAGTGAGATTTCACGTCAACACACATTTGAATAAATTACCAGCTAAACGTCTTACATGGAAGCCTGTGCTTATTTACAAGCAGTAGAAGCAGCAAGATGTTGCACTTCCAGGTCATCCAGAGGTCACATCCTGCAGGAATCTGTGTTTCAGCCAAAAATAACCATGAAGCAAAAATATCCTCATGGACCGGCTGCAGTTTATGGTTTACAACAAAACGTCCTCCCTCTGGCCTGCCAGACTGTAGGTACCAGTAGGTGTTGTTGTCAGAAGACCCCAGGAGGTCTTCTTCAGTGAAAACTGATTCTTACCTGTTCCCCTGAAAACAAATCATGGGTTACCTGTTTCTCCTTGGCGCCTCCAAAGACGAGTCCTGCTGCTCCTCTGCTGCTGCTCCTCTGATCCACTACACTAACCATCACTAAAGCTTCAACATCTCCATCTACCAAACCTGTAGTCCTCCGCCCTCCTCTCAGCACTGTGGAACCTTTTTTTTAATTTTTATTATTATTTAGTCATTTTACATATCAGAGTCAGAGAGTCTTTATTGTCATTTGCACCGCATGTGTGTGATGAAAACGAGATTATGTACACGAGGTCCCAGTTACATCCAACAACAAATGAAAAAAAACATAAAAGATAATATAAAAGATAATGAAAAAAAAACAATTTCATAAATTTGTGAAAGAATTAAAATGCATAATATGAAAGGTGGCAGAAAGAAGAAAATTTTCTTATTTTGTCTGCCCCTTAAAAAAAAACAATTTCAAACAATCAATTTAAACAATAATCTTCCAGAAGCAACAGATCTATTTAGTAACATTTCACACTCAACAATTAACAAATACTGTACATTTGAATGCTTTACTTAAAGCTTTAGTATTTTGTTAGCAGTTTACCTCACGATACCTGTGAGGAAAGATTTGTTCATGTCCTCACCACTGCCTTTCTGAAGGCCGTGTTGTACTTCATCCTGTCCCTCCTGAGTTCAGCTCCTCCCAGTGTTGGTCCTGAGTGTTCATCTCAGTTCCTCTGCCCCACCAGTATGACGACAGCCAGTGATCGCCAATGAGTTTCATCACAATCTGTCCACTGGCTCCTGAGATATTTTGCTAACACACCCATGACCCATGGATGAACAGTGACATGGGCAATTACATTGTCTCTCGCCTTTCACGGCAGTGGGACCTTTCTGCAAAAAGGTCTGGAAACATGGAGGACGAACAAAAGTCTTCAAAATGACTCCTTTTTTATCTTTACTTCTGGCTGATAAGAATTAAATGTTTCTTCTGCTGCTTTAGTCCTCTTCTGTCCAGAGCGTACCTCCACCTCTCCAGGCTCTCTTCCACCTGCTCCCTATTCTCACTGCAGATGTTCTACAAGCATTGTGGTCCCTGGAGGCTCCTGCCTGTCCGTCTGGACTGCCACAGAGACAAACAAGTTTCAGACTGCTCAGAAGATGAGTGAAGAATCTGAGGTGTTGGAATGATTTCTGACTTCTCTGATGTTCAAACCAGATGTTTCATGTTTTTATTTTCAATGTTGCCGTTTGACGTATTTCAGTTTTTTTTTTTAAGCTTAGCTGTCATAGTGAATTTCAACAAGTCTTAGAAGTGTAACTTTGTAAAACCTCTGCACATGTAAACTATCTGCTCAGCCGGCGCTGAGAGTCCGTGCAGCCCGAAGCCTGCGAGCTGACGCTCATCAACAGGATTCTCAGCATCTGGACTAATCTTCTGATGAAAGAGACGCCAGATGAAAGAGCAGAGACACTTTCTGGGGCTTTTCTGGAAGGATCTGCTGCTCTAATCCCAAACCATTGTCCATCAATTGGCCTTTCTTTGAACCAAACTAATCAACTCCGAGTCCTGCTATCATCTTCTCCCAGAATTCTCCCGTGAAGATTTACGTCCTGAAGATGACTCTCTGTCCTTGTTCACTGCACAAACCAGAACACAGTTGTGCTTTTTAAATGTTCTGATGCTGCAGTCCATCATTTCCAAGGATTTACCAGGAAATTTTGGATGTTAGTTCTCTCTTCCTTCAGTTTTTATTTTATGTTATCCCAGAGTGTGTGTGGATCTCTGTCAGAGCCGATTTCAAACTTGAGACAGTCTGACCTGCACCAGCCTCAGTCAGAAACTACCCTTTCTCCAAAATAATCCTCCTTCTGCATGCTTTCAGGGGGGATCTGCATGTCAAATTATCCTTTAATAACCATGGTGGATTAAAGTAGTCAACCTGGCCGTCTCTATCTGTTTCCTCTGCTTCTAACCACAGAAAGATGGTGTCAGTCAGCAGCTGGCAGATATCAGGCTGGGGCATCACTACAAATATTCCTGGTGAAAAAGCATCAAATCAAAAAGCATCAAATCAAAAAATGTCAGATAAAAAAAGCACAAAATCAAAAAGCCTCATATAAAAAAGAATTAAATAAAAATTTCAGATAAAAAGCATCAAATAAAAAAACATCAAATCAAAACGCATCAAATCAAAAAGCATAAAATCAAAAAGAATCAAATATAAAATAAAATCAAAAAGCATCCAATCAAAAAGCATAAAATCAAAAAGAATCAAATATAAAATAAAATCAAAAAGCATCCAATCAAAAAGCATAAAATCAAAAAGCATAAAATCAAAAAGCATAAAATCAAAAAGCATAAAATGAAAATCAGATTAAAAAAAGCAGGAGTCCTTGGAGGGGGTATTGGAGAGTGCACCTCCTGGGGACTCCCTTGTTCTACTGGGGGACTTCAACGCTCACGTGGGCAATGACAGTGAGACCTGGAGGGGTGTGGTTGGGAGGAACGGCCCCCCTGATCTGAACCCGAGTGGTGTTTTGTTGTTGGACTTCTGTGCTCGTCATGGATTGTCCATAACGAACACCATGTTCAGGCATAAGGGTGTACATATGTGCTCTTGGCACCAGGACACCCTAGGTCGCAGTTCGATGATCGACTTTGTTGTCGTCTCATCTGATCTGCGGCCGCATGTCCTGGACACTCGGGTGAAGAGAGGGGCGGAGCTGTCAACTGACCACTACCTGGTGGTGAGTTGGCTCCGATGGTGGGGGAGGATGCCGGTCAGACCTGGCAGACCCAAACGTATTGTGAGGGTCTGCTGGGAACGTCTGGCAGAGTCTCCCGTAAGACGGAGCTTTAACTCCCACCTCCGGGAGAGCTTTGAACACGTTCCGAGGGAGGCGGGGGACATTGAGTCCGAGTGGGCCATGTTCCGCGCCTCTATTGTCGAGGCAGCTTATCAGAGTTGTGGCCGCAAGGTTGTTGGTGCCTGTCGTGGTGGCAACCCTCGAACCCGGTGGTGGACACCGGCGGTGAGGGATGCTGTCATGCTGAAGAAGGAGTCCTATTGGGCCTTTTTGGCCTGTGGGACCCCGGAAGCAGCAGATAGGTACCGACAGTCCAAGCGGCATGCGGCTCGGGTGGTTGCTGAGGCAAAAACTCGGGCATGGGAGGAGTTCGGAGAGGCCATGGAGAATGACTTCCGTACGGCTTCGAGGCGATTCTGGTCCACCATCCGGCGTCTCAGGGGGGGAAAGCGGTACGCGACCAACACCATTTATGGTGGGGATGGCGTGCTGTTGACCTCAACTCGGGATGTTGTGAGTCGGTGGGCGGAATACTTCGAAGACCTCCTCAATCCTACTGGCACGTCTTCCACTGAGGAAGCGGAGCCTGGGGACTTTGGGTCGGGCTCTCCAATCTCTGGAGCTGAGGTCACCGAGGTGGTTAAAAAGCTCCGCGGTGGCAGGGCTCCGGGGGTGGATGAGATTCGCCCTGAGTTCCTTAGGGCTCTGGATGTTGTGGGGTTGTGTTGGCTTACGCGACTCTGCAATATCGCGTGGACATCGGGGGCAGTTCCCTTGGATTGGCAGACTGGGGTGGTGGTTCCCCTATTCAAAAAGGGGGACCGTAGGGTGTGTTCCAACTATAGGGGGATCACACTCTTAAGCCTCCCTGGTAAGGTCTATTCAGGGGTTCTGGAGAGGAGGGTCCGTCGGATAGTCGAACCTCGGATTCAGGAGGAGCAGTGTGGTTTTCGTGCTGGTCGTGGAACACTGGACCAGCTCTACACCCTCAACAGGGTCCTGGAGGGTGCGTGGGAGTTTGCCCAACCAGTTTACATGTGCTTTGTGGACTTGGAAAAGGCATTCGACCGCGTCCCTCGGGGGGTTCTGTGGGGGGTACTCCGGGAGTATGGGGTACCAGGCCCATTGATATGGGCTGTTAGGTCCCTGTACGACCGGTGTCAGAGCTTGGTCCGCATTGCCGGCAGTAAGTCAGGCTCGTTTCCAGTGAGAGTTGGACTCCGCCAAGGTTGCCCTTTGTCACCGATTCTGTTCATAACTTTTATGGACAGAATTTCTAGGCGCAGCCAAGGTGTTGAGAGGATCCGTTTTGGTGGCCTTAGAATCGCTTCTCTGTTTTTTGCAGATGATGTGGTCCTATTGGCTTCATCAGCTCGTGATCTACAGCTTTCACTGGAGCGGTTTGCAGCCGAGTGTGATGCGGCCGGGATGAGGATCAGTTCCTCCAAATCCGAGGCCATGGTCTTGAGCCGGAAAAGGGTAGCATGCCCTCTCCGGGTCGGGGAGGAGGTCCTGCCCCAAGTGGAGGAGTTTAAGTATCTCGGGATCTTGTTCACGAATGAGGGAAAACTGGAGCGTGAGATCGATAGGCGGATAGGTGCAGCGTCCGCAGTGAAGCGGGCGCTGTACCGGTCTGTCGTGGTGAAGAGAGAGCTGAGTCAAAAGGCAAAGCTCTCAATTTACCGATCGATCTACGTTCCCACCCTCATCTATGGTCATGAGCTTTGGGTTGTGACCGAAAGAACAAGATCTCGGATACAAGCGGCTGAAATGAGTTTTCTCCGCAGGGTGTCTGGACTCTCCCTTAGAGATAGGGTGAGAAGCTCAGTCATCCGGGAGGGACTCGGAGTAGAGCCGCTGCTTCTCCACATCGAGAGGAGCCAGTTGAGGTGGCTCGGGCATCTGGTTAGGATGCCTCCTGGACGCCTCCCTGGTGAGGTGTTCCGGGCATGTCCCACCGGGAGGAGACCCAGAGGAAGACCCAGGACACGCTGGAGGGACTATGTTTCTCGGCTGGCCTGGGAACGCCTTGGGATTCCCCCGGAGGAGCTGCTCCAAGTGGCTGGGGAGAGGGAAGTCTGGGCCTCTCTACTTAGGCTGCTACCCCCGCGACCCGACATCGGATAAGCGGAAGAAAATGGATGGAGGGATGGATGGATTAAAAAAAGTAAAAAATCAAAAAGCCTCAAATAAAAAATAATTAAAAAATTTCAGATAAAAAGCATCAAATCAAAAAGCATCAAATCAAAAAGCATCAAATCAAAAAGCATCAAATCAAAAAGAATCAAATCAAAAAGCATTAAATCAAAAAGAATCAAATCAAAAAGCATTAAATCGAAAAGAATCAAATCAAAAAGCATTAAATCGCTCCATCACTCAATGGGTCGTTTGCACAGTTGCACAACAACAGATTAAAATTTGGAGTTCAACCATCTTGGATCATGTCCCAGAGCTGCTTCTTCTTGGTGTATCAGAAGACAGCTGACGTGCTTCTGATTAGAAGGAACACATTCTGAACCTGAACTTTACCTGAGTCTGTTCAGACATGGTGTATGAAGCAGCTGCACACGGCGGCAGCACGTTGAAATGCTTTGGATTGCAGTCAGTCATTGAAAGCAGCATCTCTTGGAGGCTTGGCCACCATGATGGAGCTTCAAACTTGATTAAAAGAGAGTTGGAATGAAAGAGAGTGACTCTCTGCAGGAAACTGCGGAAACAACTTTTAAAATAAAATACTTTTATTTGAGAAGAGAAACAAACGTCAACCAAATCAAGCAATTTCCAGAATAAATATTGTTTATTTGAATTCAAACACATTAAAGATCAGTTTCTGATCCTTCAACCAGCTCTCACACAACAACGTTCTGAACAAAGAGCTCGTGCTCTGTGTTGAGGAGGACTCTCTGCTACTACCACAGAGCATTTCAACATGTGTAAACTCAACAGCGTTAGAGACATTTAGGTGTTTGCTAATGTCTTCACAATTTATCCACTGGTACACGAGATATTCTGCTAACAGAGACTGCAGGTAATTACATGATCGCCCACCTTTCTTCACAATGCGAGCGATCATAAATCATCTGATCGTGTGGAGGAATGGCGACACGACGGGGTCATCAGGACAACAAAGATTCAGTTCACTCAGTCAAAAAGAGACTGGAGGAGAACATGGATGAGAAGAACACGGAGAACACAGAGGAGAACACAGAGGAGAACATGGAGGAGAACATGGATGAGAAGAACACAGAGAACACAGAGGAGAACACAGAGGAGAATATGGAGTAGAACATGGAGAACACAGAGGAGAATATGGAGGAGAACATGGAGGAGAACATGGAGGAGAACACAGAGGAGAACATGGAGGAGAATATGGAGAACACAGAGGAGAACACAGAGGAGAACATGGAGGAGAACATGGAGAACACAGAGGAGAACATGGAGGAGAACACAGAGGAGAACACGGAGGAGAACATGGAGGAGAACATGTAGAACAAAGAGGAGAACACAGAGGAGAACATGGAGGAGAACATGGAGAACACAGAGGAGAATATGGAGGAGAACATGGAGGAGAACATGGAGGAGAACACAGAGGAGAACATGGAGGAGAACATGTAGAACAAAGAGGAGAACACAGAGGAGAACATGGAGGAGAACACAGAGGAGAACATGGAGGAGAACATGGAGGAGAACATGGAGAACACAGAGGAGAATATGGAGGAGAACATGGAGGAGAACATGGAGGAGAACAAAGAGGAGAACACAGAGGAGAACATGGAGGAGAACATGGAGAACACAGAGGAGAATATGGAGGAGAACATGGAGGAGAACATGGAGGAGAACATGGAGGAGAACACAGAGGAGAATATGGAGGAGAACATGGAGAACTCAGAGGAGAACACAGAGGAGAATATGGAGGAGAACATGGATGAGAAGAACACAGAGAACACAGAGGAGAACACAGAGGAGAATATGGAGGAGAACATGGAGAACACAGAGGAGAATATGGAGGAGAACATGGAGGAGAACATGGAGGAGAACACAGAGGAGAACATGGAGGAGAATATGGAGAACACAGAGGAGAACACAGAGGAGAACATGGAGGAGAACATGGAGAACACAGAGGAGAACATGGAGGAGAACACAGAGGAGAACACGGAGGAGAACATGGAGGAGAACATGTAGAACAAAGAGGAGAACACAGAGGAGAACATGGAGGAGAACATGGAGAACACAGAGGAGAATATGGAGGAGAACATGGAGGAGAACATGGAGGAGAACACAGAGGAGAACATGGAGGAGAACATGTAGAACAAAGAGGAGAACACAGAGGAGAACATGGAGGAGAACACAGAGGAGAACATGGAGGAGAACATGGAGGAGAACATGGAGAACACAGAGGAGAATATGGAGGAGAACATGGAGGAGAACATGGAGGAGAACAAAGAGGAGAACACAGAGGAGAACATGGAGGAGAACATGGAG
>JBBPBX010079456.1:0-11577 GCA_038048925.1 Garcialebias charrua
ACTACGCATACGCGATTCGCATACGCGATGCGCGGTGTCTGACCTAAACTTCCCCGGCGCCGGACTGTTTTGTATGTTACACAAATGAAATAAATTCCTCTTTTTTATCGCTGATCGGGCCTTTTCTTTTGTTTTTTTGCCTAAAGTCAAGTAACCGCTTCTTCCTCCGTTCACTCGATGAATGAAATGAATGAATTCAGGTCCTACCTGGGTGCGCGATGTTTTATATATTCCCTGGTGGGCTGTGGTGGGCTGTGGGCTGCAGGAAAAGCACTCCGTGCTCAGCTGCTCATATTACAACAAGGAGAACGCGAGCGTTTGGAGCGAAAAACTAGCGGAAGTGACGATCGGAAGTGACGGTACGGAGGAAATGACATTAGAATTTGGAGCGAAAACACGAGAATCTACGCGAGAACGAAAGCCGAGTGTAGCAGCGGCTCCGTATACGTGCGTATGCTTCAGTGTATCTCGGGCTTTAGCTCTCGAGGCCTGTGTTAGCTTCTGCTAGCCAGGCCATGAGCTGGTGTTGGAGCGGCGGTGCGGCCCAATCGGCCATCAATCTGCAGCTGCTTCTCCGCCTGAGACGTCCACAGAGCTCACAGAGCGATTCCAGATAGTAATTAATCCATATGAGGCAATCCTGATCAACAAGTCTTCCAAACCTTGCTGCCTGTAGCCGTGACTAACCCTAAGATGGCTGGCCTCCGGTGACTGGCGACCTTCTTCCTGTTATGACCGACCTTCTTCCTGTTATGACCGGAAGTTGCACAATTATTGCGCAATCATGACAAAAATGATCAGAAATGATCATTTTTTATCATAATTATTATTTATAAAGCCTTTAAAACAACCACAGCTGCAACAAAGTGATGTACACATGAAATTAAGAACATTTAAACACAAAAAAATAATAAAAAAAAAAAAAATTTTTTTTTTTTTTTTTAATACAGTAATTTCATATTTTTATTAAATATGATACGTTCGTAGGTCCCGTGGTTCGCAGGTCGATGGGGTCGTAGGTCGGGGGTTTGCTGTATATATATACATTGTAATTTATTTTTTCTTTGTTTTTCAGGTGGAAAGATGCATCGGTCAATTGGAATGACACAGAACCTCTACTCTAATGATTATAATAATTAAGAATTAGGTTATTATTAACCATTACCAGCATCTTACTCATATAATTTATACACCCAGGGTAGTTTTTTTTCCTCAGATATATGTAGTATGTGATCAGTAATATTTTTGGATATTCTAATGGCAACATGAAACGCAGTATCACGTGGCACTGGAAACTCTTTCTTCTTTTAACCAGTTTATGGACTGTTCTACCAGGAAAATCAGGACTATTGACCTGTTGTATGCTAATGTGAGGGAAGCATACCGGGCAACCCCACTACCACTACTGGGAAAATCTGACCACAGACTGGTCCTCTACAGCCTTTGTACAAACCCAATGGTACTGAGACAGCCCATCGTCACGCGCTCATTCCGAATTTGGTTTCTTGAGGTGAAAGAAGCTCTCAAGGACTGCTTCAAGACAACAGACTGGAGTGTAAATGGTAAATGGTAAATGGAGCTTATTTATATAGCGCTTTCCAGCCCCCTGTGAGGAGCCCCAAAGCGCTTTACAATACCAGCCATCCACCCATTCATTCAGACATTCATTCACCGGTAGTGGTAGCCTGCCTTGCAAGGCGCCATCCAGACCTACCGGGAGCAACTCGGGGTTAAGTGTCTTGCCCAGGGACACAACGACACATGATGGGCGGATGCGGGATTCGAACCTCCAACCTTCCGATCAGGGGTCGACTGCCATTACCACTACACCACGGCCGTGTACTGCTAGACCTGCATGGGGAGGACATAGAGGGAGCGACACACTGCATTACTGACTACATGAACTTCTGTTGGACGTTGTTGATCCCACACAGACTGTATGCTGCTTCCCTAACAATAAGCCCTGGATTACCAGCAACGTCAAGGTCCTCAACAGGAAGAAAGGGGTACATGCTTAGATTTATGTATGCATACATATATACAGTAGTAGTATGTATTAGTAAATGGTAAACGGACTGTACTTATATAGTGCCTTTGGATCTTATCAAGACACTCAAAGCTCTTTACAACACAGCCCTCATTCATGCAGCACTCTACTATATCAAAGTATAATCAGTGTTTTAGATCAGTCATACACCAATGGGACACAAATTTGAGGCAGTGAGGGGTTCAATGTCTTGCCCAGGGACACTTCGGCATGTGACTGCTGGAATCAGCCACAGCTGCCCCCCCCCCCCACACACACACACACACTTCAGTATAGTAGTATCATCATGAATGTACTGCCTTGTGCCTTCGCATGTCTTTTTCAATTTTGTGTAATCTGCTTCTTTTTTTATTCTACCATTTAGTAAATGCTACTGATGCCTTGAATCATCGTCTGTCATCTAATGCAAGATAAGGTTACAGCTTTATTGCCCTTTTCATTCTATGTCTAAGTTTTAAAATATTTATTGCTGTCTGTAGTATTGACTGATTTTATGTTCTCAGCAGATCTCAGTTTTACACACCAACCAACCAAAATATCTGATGGAAAATCTTGATCATTAATGAGATTTTTATCATGATGCTTAACAACCTTGTTTAGTTTATTTACCTTTATTTGTTAAACATTTGTAATTTATTTGTGTGCCTGGAATTCCATAAATCCAAAATAAACTTATTCCAGTTGGAGAAAAAATAGTCTTACTACTGACTGTATATTTATTTTAATTAACTTAAAAAAACACTGTTATTCCCAAAGAGAAGTTAAATGTAACTCATCATCCTGGTTTCATTAGAGTTGTTCTAGATGCTGATGGCTGTGGGCAGGAAGGATCTGTAGCCGTCTGTCTTGTAGCAGATCTGAAGACACTGTTGTTGTATGACAGTCTGATGAAGAGGATGCTGAGGGTTGTCTATAATGTTCTTCATTTTATGAAGAGTCCTTCTTTGTACAAAGGTTCTAGAGTCCCCAGAACTGGGCCAGCCTTTATGATCTTTAAAGGTCCACTGACATGATTTTTTTTTACTATTCATCAAATTGCTCAAAATATATATATTTTATCATTTAAATATGTTCATTTTTGCACACAAAATGACAAATCACTTTAATTCTGCTTTAAAAGTGATTTTGAACTTCAAGCCGTGTTTAATCATGGGAAATCCGATTACACCGAACGCACCATCTGTGACGTAGTGAGAGGCAGAGGGCTCTGGTCTCTTTAATAGCGGACAATTTAAAACCCGACAAATTTATCAATCTATGTGAAGATTTGAGCTATTTGTCTTCATTTTGGGAAGCAGAAAATAGTTTGGGTGATGGAACAAGAAACAACAGGATCTAATTTAGGTCTGATGCTGTATCAGACTTACCTTCATGTGGAGCTGCTCATACCCGCGCACTGTGACAAGCCCAGAGCTCTGCCCGGTGTTACGTCACAGATGGTGCGTTCGTGTGTAATCGGATTTCCCATGATTAAACACAGCTTGAAGTTCAAAATCACTTTTAAAGCAAAATTAAAGTGATTTATCATTTTGTTTGCAAAAATGAACATATTTAAATGATAAAAGATATATATTTTGAGCAATTTTAAGAAAATTAAAAAACCATGTCAGTGGGGCTTTAAGTCCCTTGCTTTGGTGCTGCTACGCCAGCAGATGGCAGAAGAGACAGCACTCTCTACAACAGACTGACAGAAGATATGCAGCATCTTGCTGCAAACACTGGACTTCGGCGTCCTCAAGAAGTACAGTCTGCTCTGTCTCTTCTTGTGTAGATGCTTCACTGTTGCATCTCCAGTCCAGTTTGTTGTCCAGGTGAACCCCAAGGTATTTGTACTTCACCACCTCCACTTCTTCCCCCATGATGGGGTTGGACCTGTTCCTGTTTCTCCTGAGATCAACTTTTGTTCACATTCAAGATGAGATGATTGTTTCCACACCATACCACAAAGCGGTCCACTAGTTCCCTGTACTCCGCTTCTTGTCCATCTCTGATACACCTGACCACTTCAGAGTCATCTGAATATTTCTGCAGATGACGGGAGTCTGTTTTCTACTGGAAATCTAAGGTGTATAGAGTGAAAAGGAAAGGTGAGAGTACAGTTCCCTGTGGTGCTCCTGAGCTACTGACCACCTGGTTAGACACACGATCCTTCAGTCTCACAAACTGTGGTCTGTTTGTCAGGTAGTCTTTTATCCAGGTGATTGTTGAGGCCTCCTCCACCTGAGTCTTCTGGAGTTTCCAAAAGTTGTTGGAGAATTTAAAGGATTTAATTTCAAGTTGCATCATAAGCAAACTGTTCTTTTTTTAATGTAACGAGGTGAGTTATTTATAATTAAACATATGCAGTGACAACAGATTGTGTCTTTAAACACGCACGGTGCCACCAGATGTAAAGGATCTTTGGTGTGTCAGTATTAAACTGACACACTTTACCTTAATTACTTATTCAGATTGAATAGTAATTCACGGGTTCTCTCTTTTTCAGGTTTAACAAATATTTCTCTGATCATTTATGATGGACAATAAACCAGAAGCCATAAAGTGACAATGGAAACGTTGATTTAGTCGGTATGCCAAAAGACACCTTTTATTTAAAATAAATCAACTAAACACCAATGTACACTTGATTGCTTGATTTCAATTTCTTACAAATTAAACGCATCAGCACATTTAATTGTAACACAACAGACATCAGTACAGTACTGTATAGTACAGGATGACAATAATACTTTTTATCTGTAGGCTTTAGCTTAATGTAGTTACCAGCTTAAAATGATACGGGAAAGGAGGAAGTATGAGAAGAGGAAGAAATAGTTTAAAGGAAATTAATTGTCTTGAGTATGTTACCAGAAATGACACTTTCCATCAGACTTCTGCTGAACCCCAGGTACGTTTGTAAACGGCTGACTCATTACCTTTAAGACGACAGCCTGGTAAGAGAAGACCTTTCAGATGCACAGAGTCCTTGCAGGCCCAGTACGTCCGAACTGGTTATTTGTTTACTTTTCAACGTCTCCTGGGGTCCACGTAGATCATCAGAAATAGCGTCAGCTCTTGGTTGAATTCAAGACCAGACGTTCCTCGAAGGGAAGTTCATCTGAGCTTTTTAGCTTTGTTGAATTTATAACGGCCTGTTATAAATTCTTGGCTGATGAACCACTCTTTGACTTAATGACTCAGTTTATCTAGCCACGAGAGAAAGGACATGATAGTTCTCTGTCCGTTCAAACTCTGAAGCATTCTGGAAACAAAACCGCTTTTACTAAAGTGCTGAGACCAGAAAATCCAGTCTTCTGATTGGTCAGATCAGGAGAAGGGAGTGATAACGTGAAGCTTTAGACTTCGAGGTCAACAGAGAGTTTGTTTAGAAAACAAAGAGGATTGTTTTAGGGAAAGTGTCTGGAAATGAGAAGAATCGAGGAGCCGTTTATAAGATACTTGACTAGCGTCTTAACATTTCTAAAACAAATCTGAAAACCTCAACTTGACATAAATTTCAACTCTGACACCGACATCTTCATTTGAAGAAGTGACACAGTAATGCTTCACATTAAATAACACAGCATGGGTCGCACCTTTTTATGTTTTTTTCAAGGCCTGCGACCTATATATGGCTTGTTATCACTTTCGGTGAAACACATTTTTAAATCCAGCTCATTTCACAATTACGTTCATTTATTAAGGAAAAGTTCAGCTCAGACACATTTGCTATAATTTTTTACCAAACAAATAATTGTTTTTAAGTGTTAATCTTCTTAAACGCCTTNATATGTTGTTTGATTCAAACTAAAAAAGACTAAATGTCTGTTTACTGAGAGATCAGTAAAGGTTATCACTGGAACAGTTCAAAAAAGACGAAGATGTAATCTCGCATCATAGTGGACGCTGTCATGTCCACTACAGTCCCAATACAGAGCCCTGTGGTACTCCACATGAAACACTACCGAGTCCAGATCTTAAATCATCTATTTGTACAAATTATTTTCTGTCTTGCAAATAAATACATATCCACTGCAAAGCAGGTCCTCTGATACCATATTTGTCCAATTTTTCAAGTGGAATAGAATGGTCAATTGTATCAAATGCCTTTTGTAGATCTACAAACACACTTACACAATATTGTTTTTGATCTACAGCTGTAGTAACATGTTCAATCAACTCTATAAGAGCCACGGAAGTTGAGTTATTTGATCTGAACTCATATTGACTGTTACTTAAAATGTTATGTTTATCTAGAAAAAGGTCAAATCTACTTTGTACATACAAAGAATTTTTCTAAAATTTTCGAAAATTGTGGCAGCAATGAAATAGGTCTATAATTATGTAGACACCTGTCACCATTCTTAAAAAGAGGAACCACCATAGCTATTTGCATTCTGTTCGGAAATATGCCTAATGAAAACGACAAATTACAAATATATGTGAATTAATTTTGTACACTTGATAATTGTCATGTAGTTTCAATATTTTTTTATCTGTTCTTCCATTACATTTAAAAAAGTAAATTTTAGCTGCGAAAAAAGCTTGATCCAATTCGACAGCAACTACGTAAACTGGGCATTCGTAATGGAGTAACTCATCCTGCAACACTGCTTGTGACTTATAAAAACAAAACACTGGCATTCAAAATGCCTGAGGAAGCAAGTGAGTTTTTCAAAAAAAATCCAGGAGGACTCAGGACAGCAGAGCTCTGAGTAAAAAATGAGGCCTCAGATGGTATGTAAAGAAGGATACACAAATAACTTAAATCCATTATTTGACATTCTAAATTTTGCGTTTACTCATATAGTATACAGATTTATTTTTGGCAAGCAATTAATTTTATTTGGTTAGTTATATATTGATGTTCCTGAATATGTTGTTTATTCATGTTCCAAATTGTTGAAACAATAACAAGTTAAATGCCTTAAAATGTTTTTCAATATCAGTGGGCAGAGGTTAAATTTTTTTTTCTTTTTTCTTGTGGGAGTAACGGGGGGCACTTCTTGCAGATAAGCTAGGAGTGGTTCAACTGATCCTCACTAGGTGTGGATTGGTTATTAGCAATAACAGGAGACATAATGGATGTGGGTGGGATTCTCCCAGTTTGGGGAGGGGGGTTGGAGTGGGGGGGATGTTTGTGTTTTGTGTGTGTGTTGGTGTGTTCTGTGTGTTGGATGTACATTCTAACATCCAGTTTTATTGTGCCTCACTTAGTTGTAACATTAAGCAATCTACTAATTTTACTACTGTATGTCTCAAACCGTAAAGTTTAATTTTATTTCATGGAACTGCAGAGGTCTTCAACGTCTCCAAAAAGTCAAGCAAGTCATGAATAGATTGAAAGATATGGACTCTAAAATTGTACAGTAATCCTTCAGGAAACGCATCTTCTTGATGAGGACATCTTAAATGTGAGGAGGAGGTGGAGGGGTAATATATATATGGCACCGTTTACATCTCAATCTAGAGGGGTTATGACTCTAATACACGAATCGATACCATTGCAAATTAAAAACATTATTAAAGACAAAAAAGGAAGATACCTAATACTTTAAGGCTCCCTAATGTCGGAAATGCTAATTTTAACTAATGTATATGGCCCAAATGTGGATGACAGTGAATGTTACAACGATATACTCCTCACCCTTTCAACACTCAAAGGGTTACACATAATGGGCGGGGACTTCAATTGTACATTAAATCCAGACATGGATAGATCAACCGGAATAGATCAATCACATAATAACTGCAGAGCAGCAATTCATAGAATGATGAGGGAGCTGAAGTTGCGGGATGTATGGAGAGAAACCCAGTTAGCAAAACATACTCATGTTACTCAAGTACTTTCAAAATCCACTCCAGAATAGACTTCTTTTTAATTTCTACAGAGTTACAGTTCAGAATTCAAGACTGTTCTTACGACAACATTGTAATTTCTGACCACGCGCCATGTTATCTGGTTTATAAAGATGATAAATTAAAGAGAGACCCTCCAAGATGGCAGTTTCAACATAAATGGTTACAAGATGAAAACTTTGTGAAATATTTAGGGAAACAAATAGATGATTTTTTCAAATTAATACTACAGAAACAACAGCATGTACAAAATGGGAAGCATTTAAGGCCTTCCTTAGAGGACATATTATTAGTTATACAGGGTCTAAAACAAAACAAATGGAAAAAACTAGAATACAATTGGAAGATAAAATAAAAGTAATCCAAGAAAAATGAATGAAAGCTGAGTCGAAAGTCAAAGCTCTCAATTTACCGATCGATCTACGTTCCCACCCTCATCTATGGTCATGAGCTTTGGGTTGTGACCGAAAGAACGAGATCTCGGATACAAGCGGCTGAAATGAGTTTTCTCCGCAGGGTGTCTGGACTCTCCCTTAGAGATAGGGTGAGAAGCTCAGTCATCCGGGAGGGACTCGGAGTAGAGCCGCTGCTTCTCCACATCGAGAGGAGCCAGTTGAGGTGGCTCGGGCATCTGGTTAGGATGCCTCCTGGACGCCTCCCTGGGGAGGTGTTCCGGGCATGTCCCACCGGGAGGAGGCCCAGAGGAAGACCCAGGACACGCTGGAGGGACTATGTTTCTCGGCTGGCCTGGGAACGCCTTGGGATTCCCCCAGAGGAGCTGCTCCATGTGGCTGGGGAGAGGGAAGTCTGGGCCTCCCTACTTAGGTTGCTACCCCCGCGACCCGACCTCTGATAAGCGGACGAAAATGGATGGATGGATGGAAGATTCTTAGTCCTGGCGATTCTGAATCGATTCTAACAGCCCCAAAATCGATTTTAAAACTTTTAATTTTATATTTTTTCCGCTCCCACTCCTGAGCGTACTGCATATTACATTTTGTGTCTGTTCGGCCACCGTAGAATTTTGGCCGTGTAGGCCACCGTACAGGAAGCTAGTTAGCCAGCTCCCTTTATCTGAACGGAGCCTGCTAGCATGAAGGAGGGAGACAGCGTGATTCAACTTGCTCCTTCGTCTTTAAAAATAATTTCATATCCTACAACGTTCTGGGTAAGACAAAACTTAACAAGAGAACGGTTGTTTGCAAGAAGTGTCAAATAAAATTACGGTACAGTATTTTGGAAATACGATAAAATGCGCGGAAGATGAAAGTGAAAGTAGCCGACCAGCAAAGTTTGCTGCAAAGATTTCTCTCTCCATCTCCTGCAATATCACAAATGATTTACGAGCAGACAGCTCAGTGGAAGTTGAGGGGTTTATTTTTATTTTTAATACACTGGAAGCAACGTACATTATTTCTTCACATAGATGAAGCTCCACACAGCTCCAGTATGAAACAAGAATAACGTGGGAGAAGTTCTGATGCAGCTCAAAGGTAACAGTTGTGGCAACATGGTGGCACAACTGGTAGAGCTGCTGCCTCTCAGCGAGCAGGTCCCCGGTTCAAATCCCAGTCTGGGGGCCTTTCTGGGTGGAGTTTGCATGTTCTCTCCGTGCATGTGTGGGTTTTCTCCGGGTGCTCCGGTTTCCTCCAACAGTCCAAAAACATGCATGTTAGGCTGATTGGTAACTCTAAAAAAATTGACCTTGGGTGTGAGTGAGACAGGTCCCTCTTGTAAATGAGTCCCCGTGGCTCAACGAGGCTAGCCTGTATAAATAAAGGTTGAATGAATGAATTTTACTCATATTATACTAAAACTTATAGACAAGTTATACAACAAACTTAATGTAATTTGTCTTTTTCTCAGGTTGAAGAGACCAGATGAGACGCATCGCCTAGAGCCAGTTCTAAATGATATAATTTATGGTTTATAAATTACAGTTCAGAAGAGATATTAATGCAGGTTTGCACAGGTTTTGAAATTTTGTTAAATATTTACTAAATATGAATCAATATGCTTTAAAAAAAACCTGTGAAGTCCATATTTTATTTTAAGTTAAACGTTAATGCACTATGGTAGGCTGAAGTCTGTTCACCTTTGTATTTATATATTTTGAATTATTTGTCTGTGATGGACTGGAGACCTGTCCAGGTGTCCCCCGCCTCTCGCACAATGATGACTGGACATGGACGCCAGTGACCCCCGAGACTCGAAAAGGAAGAAGTGGGTAAAGATGATGGATGGATAAATTATTTGTTCCTAGAGTTTTATTTTTATTTGATTGTTTTAGAGAAATCCAGGCAACTAATCTAACCTAATACTGGTAATTTAAAGGGGACCAATTATAGGTCCTATACCTTTTTATGGTATGTCTGTGGGCTATCCAGACCATGTTCATTCAATTTAATACACAAAATAATTCTTAGATTATAAAATTTCCCCTTTCTAGTTCTGCCTGCTCTGACTTCCGTTCAGAACGAGCTGTTTATGATAATGAGCTCTGAAGGCCACGCCCTTCAAAATCTGTTTACATTAACTCAGCCCTCTAAAGGGTTTACGTTAGCATTTCATGCACTTTAGAACAGGTTGAACATTAATTCTCAGTTAACACAAGCTAATCATAAACAATAAGCCTGCGCTAAATTGTGTTCAAGCCGTGAAGACAAATTCTCAGTTAGCACAGGCTGTAGCTAAACAATCGAGGTACATAAGAACACGTCTTCATACCGAATGCTAATAAATAATTTAAAAGACATAAGTCTGTACTTACACTAGCGTCATCTGCAGAACTTTGATGAATAGATGGAACAGCACCTTCCTTAAGCAGAAGTTTTTTGTGCAAATTTGGCCTGGTACTGTTGGTAGTTGAGAAATTATTCTGTTGTGAAATGAGCTGCGCAAACTACAACTTTCTTCGGTAATGTCGCCGGGACATTGCCATTAAAAATAAAATTAAGCCACGCATCTCTGTTCTCTGAGACTGGAAGAGTGTGCATCGACACATGTTGTGTAATGCAGCCAACAACGAAACATCGAACTCTAGGAGCCATTGTGCTGAGATGAACTCAGGAAAAACAACCGTGACGTCTTTTATACTGAAGTGGGTGGAGCCTCACCAGGGGTTGCTAGGTGAGGGGCTGGACTCAGGTTGGGGTGGGTTGTCCTACGGCTTGTGACATCACAAGCGCCAGGATTTGAAATCTAGACATAAATATCCCTGAAAAATAAATATACTTAGAGTAAATATACCACTGGGTGCATTTTTTTGGTCCTAGGACTGTTTTTTTAAGAAGTACATACTGAAAGTTGAGTAAAAAAAACATTAAAAAGTGAATTTTGCATATTAGGTCCCCTTTAAGTTACAGAATTTGATGCACTCCTGTATTATCTGTTCCTATTTTTGGTATAAATATCAAACGATGCAAAACATTTGATACAATAAGGAGCCTAAAATTGTTGTTTTAAATAAATGTTCTATTTGTTGACATTGTTGTTTATTCTTTTCAGCTTGTCAGTTACATAACTGAAACTAAATTTATGTTTTTACTGTTGGTCAGGCTACTTTTTGCTCTAAAATAGTTATTGAAGCAGGTGTTTACTCATTTAGGTAAATGTAGATGTTTAACAACCCGTTAAAGTACACCAGAATGCAGAAAACGGTATCTACTTCATTCAAAAATTTCTGAGGGATT
>JBBPBX010079457.1:0-16382 GCA_038048925.1 Garcialebias charrua
TATATATATATATATATTATATATATATATATATATATATATATATATATATATATATATATATATATATACATTTTTTAAGGTTCATTTATAAACTTCATCAACTCGTTTAAAAGTTATTTTCTTTTAATTGAGGATTTTTGGGATTGAAATTGCCCCAAGGCCACACCCTGCCACAGATCTTTGGAGGACACCCCGCTTGGAGATGGTCTTCATCTGGTCTCCATGGGTCAGTCCTCAGTGCTGGTTGATCACCTTCGGTCTCACGCAGGTGCAACCCACTGAGATGAGTTTGTACTCAGTGGTAGCTGTGCCTGGCCCCAGATGCGGCTGTTGGTTGCAGCACTTCCTCTCTACCACGGTCGGCATTTCTCTGCATCTACGGCAGATGCACCATGAAGGTTGTCCAGGTAAAGGAGGGATGGTTGCTGGTGAAGCAGGTCTGAAATGGCTGAGGACATCAAAAAAATATAAACGTAAAAAACAAACTAACATTGATACTGAGGAAACACATTACATTATTTTATGAAAAAACAATATTCAATTTTGATCAGGACAGAAAAAAACATGTACTTGGGTACCAGTTCAATAAATTCTCTCAATAAAAGTTAATGAGACTAACTCGAAAGTATAGACAAAATCATATTTTTAACACGCACTAAAATACGTACGTTCAGTGCATGTGAAGTGTATGTTATACATGAACACAGAATTTTAATTAAGTCATCTTTTTAAAAATTCTTAAATTTATAAAGTTGTACTTTTTCTGTGACGCGGTTAGAAAAATAAAATAATAAAAAAATAAGCTTCAAAGTTATTTATTGTCAATATTGTGCGTCTGTATTATTCTAATTTTATGACCACTAAAATTGCAGCACAGAAAAGCCATAACAATGAACAAATACATTATATAAAAACTGGAGCGTGAGATTGATAGGCGGATAGGTGCAGCATCCGCAGTGAAGCGGGCGCTGTACCGGTCTGTCGTGGTGAAGAGAGAGCTGAGTCGAAAGACAAAGCTCTCAATTTACCGATCGATCTACGTTCCCACCCTCATCTATGGTCATGAGCTTTGGGTTGTGACCGAAAGAACGAGAACACGGATACAAGTGTCTGAAATGAGTTTTCTCCGCAGGGTGTTTGGAGTCTCCCTTAGAGATAGGGTGAGAAGCTCAGTCATCCACGAGGGACTCAGAGTAGAGCTGCTGCTTCTCCAGTTGAGGTGGCTCGGGCATCTGGTTAGGATGCCTCCTGGACGCCTCCCTGGTGAGGTGTTCCGGGCATGTCCCACCGGGAGGAGACCCAGAGGAAGACCCAGGACACGCTGGAGGGACTATGTTTCTCGGCTGGCCTGGGAACGCCTTGGGATTCCCCCAGAGGAGCTGCTCCAAGTGGCTGGGGAGAGGGAAGTCTGGGCCTCCCTACTTAAGGCTGAGTTAGACTTTCGCTTTGGTCCGCAGGCTGGAGCGCGCGCGCCGCGCGTGCACTCAGCCGTGCGGCAAAATGAGTTTATAGTGTCGCCTCTGTGTTTATGGTTGACGCACGGCGGCGCATGGCAAAGTGCTGTTCTTTTACCGACCAGCAGGTGGCAGTACCCTATCAAACCTGTGCATATGTTACAAGAAAGGGTGTAGAAGAAGAAATCTACCGTAGAAGAAGAACTGTTTGACGTCACAACACAAACAAAATGGCTTCCCGCTCGCTTCATTCTTGAACTGTCTTTATTAGAGGAGCAAATTATAATAGAACAACAGTTATTGTGTCTTGCAATTTTAATGAGACGAAGAAGACGCAGAAGGAGATGGTATGTTCGGCCATTACACTCTCAGAGACGTACTGGTGGGGAATATAACATGCTGGTGATGCCGATGCGGAGAATTGACGAAGAAATGCACTTCAGTTACTTCCGCATGTCTGCACGCCGATTTGATGACCTGCTACATCGTATTTCGCCTTTCATACGACATGGAAGGACCCACAGCAGCCCTGTGACATTACCCGAGCGTTTGGCAGTGACTTTAAGAATCCTGGCTTCAGGTAGCAGCCAGAAAAGTGTAGCAGCCAGCTACAAACTTGGTGCAACTACGGTTTCCCTGATAGTCTCTGAGGTGTGCCAAGCTATATTGTATATTGCTATATGTATTTGAATGTTAAATGATTTTAAATAAAATGAAACTACATTGAAATATCCACTTCAGCTTTCCGTCTGTTTTGTTTGCATATTGTATTTACAAAGCCACTAACAGTTGTATTACATAAAATTTGGTATGAAAGACTTTTTTATAATTGTAAGAACATTAGATGTTAGAATTATTTGGAAACCTGAAATGGCATTGTAAATATAAGTCCCATATTGCATTAAAATGAAGCATTGCTACCTGACACGAAAAATCTCAATGTGTAGTAGCCTTTATTTCACCAGGAATGTGAAGTGGAATGTGGAGAAACCTGTAGAAATAGTGTTTTGATTTTAATGTGTGCAAAAATTGCATGCTGTCTAAAAATAATTGATAAATGTGTAATTATGCATTACAAATGTATCATTTGAATCAAAGTCAAGTCAAAGTCAGCTTTATTCTCAAAACAGTAATATGTACAGGACATACACAGGATTGAAATTGCATTTCTCTCTGTCCCTCAGTGCAACAATAACTATTTAAACACTAAAACATTTAATAAACATAAAATGAAATAAAGTGTAATACTGTCCTGAGTTTTTGCATAGTACTTTTTCATAGTAGTATAAAAGTATAAAAAGTTTTCACCAACATTTAATAAACATAAAATGAAATAAAGTGTAATACTGTCCTGAGTTTTTGCATAGTACTTTTTCATAGTAGTATAAAAGTATAAAATGTTTTCACCAACACCAACATTTAATATCCATAAACATAAAATGAAATAAAGTGTAATACTGTCCTGAGTTTTTGCATAGTACTTTTTCATAGTAGTATAAAAGTATAAAAAGTTTTCTCCAACATTTGATAAATGTAAAAAGAAATAAAGCCTCTGTCTGAGAGTTCTGCTGGACCGACAGAGGCTGGTCCACCCGAAGGACAGAACCCCCACACACAAACAGAGTGGTGTGGTGTATGCAGTCCAGTGCAGCGAGGTCTGCTCAGACCGTTACATTGGAGAAACGAAGCAGCCTCTTCACAAACGAATGTCCCAACACAGGAGAGCCACCACCTCTGGACAAAACTCAGCTGTTCACCTTCACCTCACGGACAAGGGACACTCATTTGAGGATGAAAATGTGCAAATTTTGGACCGAGAACACAGATGGTTTGAGAGGGGTGTTAAGGAAGCTTTGTATGTTAAGAGAGAAAAACCTTCTCTTAACAGAGGAGGAGGTCTGAGATTTCAACTTTCCAAGACTTACAACTCAGTTTTGGGGCTGATTCACAAACGTTTTACACCGGATGGGAGCAGAGGTGTCTTGTCTGTGAATTAGACTAGCAAAGTTTGTTGAGAAACCTCTGTTGTTGGGCTGTGAGGTGTTTTTTGTCAATTTACATACAGTTGTTGTGTCTGCTGTCAGAGACTTCAAGGGAACTCCCTACTGTTAAGGTGTGATCTGTCAATTTACATGTATGTGTTACCTCAGCTTGCAATTTACATATGATGGTGCGTGACTCCTGTTATAAATCCACACGCACACACAGTCTGGTTCATTGAATTGATAAAGCTTTTCGGATGAGAAGCGAAACGTCTTCTGTTACAAATAAAGTCCAGTTGATCTTGAATTGAACGCCTTTTTGATTTATCATGTCCTGGACGACTGAGAATCTTCACCAGCATGACCTCTTTATCCTTAATTAATTTACTTATTCAGATTGAATAGTAATTTCACGGATTCTTTTCTTTTTCAGTTTACCCAATATTTCTGTGATCTTTATGATGGATAAATAAATAAAGCCATTAAGTGACAGAGACGTTAACTTAGTTTGATATGTCAAAGACACTATCATTTATTTAAAATAAATCAACTAAATTAACACCATTACACTTGATTGACATGATTTCACTTTCTTTCAATTTAACACGTCAGCACACTTGAATTACAACACAACAGACCTAAATACAGGGTGTTAAACATATTTAGTCTGAGGGCTCTTTAACTTAAATAGTTTCCAGCTTAGAATTGAGGGAGAGATAGGAGGAAAGATTTAAGAAGAATTGGGAGGTTAAGAGAGGAAGTTTATCTTGCATTTATGAAACCAGATGACACTCTTCCATACGCGTCCAGCTAAGATATCATCACACCTCCAGTAAGCAAACAGCTGCTCCTTTACCTTAAGACGTCCGCCTTGGTTCTGGTAAAGAGCTGTGATCAGCCTTGGACTGACGAGTCGTCGGTCCCGCAAGTCCAAGCTGGACTCCACACGTGTTTACCTTGTCGGTGTCGGTGATACTTGCTTTCGTCGGCAGAAGCCGTGGCAGTCGTGGTTTTTGGCTCAAGATAACTTATTCCAGGAAGGAATAACAAAGTTTTGAGCTTACGCTCATTCGAAGTGGACTCATAACAGCAGGTTATCAGTCCTTAGCTGAAGACGAAGGTCGTTAGCTCTTGACCAAACGTACCCCAGCTCTTTGGGAAAGTTCACATCTCTTTGAAGTTCCCAGTAGACTCAACAGTTCCAGCAACAGCTTAGAACTTAATAAGAGAATCCGAGAGGAGTGAGACTTGGCTCTTTTTCATTGGTCCACTTGTTATCACTATTCAAGGTGAAATTCAGCGCAGAGAAGGAAATTGTTTAGGAAAAGTATCTGAGTGAGAGACTTTCAGACGCTAGATGAGAGTTTTAGCTGAAACTCGACAAAAACAATTTCTGTATAAGTCAGTTTGACATTTTAGCTGAACTTTGACACCTTTTCATTTGCAGAAATGACACATTGATGTTTCACATTTAAAGAATAACAGCATATAACATATATCATGAAAATGACAAAAGTTATTCTTTTGATTACATTAGAATAAAATCAAAGATAGAAATAGTCTCTTTTGGTGACTATATTCTCAGATTACAACTAATGGAATAATTTGTGGTAAATGTCTTGTTTTACTGAGAGGTCAGTAAAGGTCATCTCTGGAACAGTTCAAAAATACACAGGTGTATCAAAGTGGACACGGTCATGCCCACTACATCTCCCCCCTTTTGGAAGTCATCGCCAGTCCTTGGGGATGAGGTCCAACACGAAAGGAAACCTTGAACTGTCTCTGATCTTGAAGTAATCCAGCAAGTGGAAAAGAAAAATCAAAAATTATAATCCCATAAAGTTTTTGGAAATTCCATACTGTTCGTAGGTAATCCCATTGCGGTAAGCTTTTAATCCCTTGGAAAACAAAGTCTTATAATCCACAGCGGTAATTCCACAACGATAATTCCATATCGATTAGAGTTGGCGATTTCATCAGCAACAATTGTTTTCATAATCAGCATGTAGAGGGGATCCCTCGATTGACGCAGAGGAGGCGACCCTTGGATGGAGGTTGAAGACCAAGCGTTGGAGCTGCAGGTCCCCACATCGAAGGTTGTTGGCTGGTTGGTTTCCAGTCAGTGCCACTCTGGTTCTATGTGTCATGCAATTATGTGTTTTTTTAAGGTGGGCTTATGATTGGGATTTTACATTAGGCCCTACCTATATGCACCTGGTATGCAAGCTATCATGGTTTAGATCAGCTACAATTACCAATTAAGGGGTGGATCAATTCTGCAAAATTAGAAATAGGGATCTATACCTATAAAATTTTGGAGGGCTTCTGTAACGAAGGCCTCTAATTCCAAACTATTCCTCCATTCATTACTTAGTTTAGGTTAAACTAAAATAAAAATGAAATATAGTTTGATCTAAATGTCTGTTGTCTTTTAGACGAACGACGTAGGATTTGGTATTCCTTAATTTTTTTTTTTTTTTCATTTATAGATGGCCTCCCTTCACACCTTATAGCCATCCTCTCACTCCAATATGTATTTTATTTTATTTTTTAATAGAGAGAAAGAAAGAAAGAAAGAAAAAAGAGAAGAGAAAGTAGACAACAAAACAACAATTATCCACAGAAAGAGCACAATGCAAACACACCAAACCTCCGTACACAATCCTGCAAAGCACATGACAGAACACAGCAACTAAACATACAAACATAAAGACTGATAATATTCATGACCTTGCAGTAGATTTCTATAAATACACATACCCATACCTACAAATATATATACAATATACATACATATATATTTATATTCAGTTATATACCCATCTACATACATCTATATATACATCCCTGCATCCATTTGTGTGTGGTTGTGAGCATGCATAAGTGAATAAGGTTCCTCCAATAGAACATTTAGTAGCGAATGTGAAGCATCAGAGACCCGTCCCCCCAAAGCCCGAGACAGACGAAGGGGCGATCAAAGCCCAAGACCCCAGGAAGGACCCTGAGCCCAGAGTCCCCAGGACCACCCGAACAGGACGAGCCACTCGTCCACTCCCCAGATCCGACCAAGTGGAAGAACCGGACGAACCCCACCAGGGACCACACACAATGACCCCCTGGTGTCAACAGCGACAAATACACAAACAGAATTCCCACTTCCGGTTCCGGTTCTGTGAGGTGCGGACGTGGGGAATGAGCTACTGCTGAAAAACTCTATACTTGTGCGTGAGTATTATGATAAAGCTTTGGTAAGTCCATATTTATTTAAATAAACTATATAACTAAATGTAAGATCATTTAAAAAGGTATTAACATTTTGATAACCGATCTTTTCTCCCCCCATTATTTCCACAAACTGGACGTGGAAACGTCGGAGAGCCTTGAGTTGTTTATCGACGATTATTTTGAAAGGTTTGTCATGAGCGACCCTAATGTAACATCCGGTGCGGGTAGCGATTCGGCTAACACGAGCAGTAGCGGTGGCGAGTCGAAGCCGAATGCTAAACGGTACCGAGAGGGAAGCTCAGATAGCGTTTCGGAACCTTCGGTGGATAATTCAGGCTTCGTGACGATTCTGGAGTCAATTGATAAAAAGTTGTCTAGCTTGGACGCCCGGCTGGCGTTAGTTGAGGAGCTACAGAAGGAAGTAATGGGGTTGAGACAATCACTGGAGTTCACCCAGGAACAGGTAGCATCTCTAGCTAATGAAAACATTGAGCTAAAGGTAACAGTTGGACAGCTTAAAGATCAGATGTTGCAACTTTCCGGGGATAATAAAAAATTTAAAGAGTCAGTATTAGATATCCAAGCCAGAAGTATGCGGGATAATGTTATTTTCTCTGGGATTCCGGAGGGGGCGGAGGAAAATCCGGAGGCCTTGGTTCGGGACTTCTTTCAAAAACAGCTAAAGTTGCCGAGTGAAACCATTAAAGCAATTACTTTTCATCGAGTTCACCGCCTCGGGGCTAAACGGCCTGGGAACACTAGACCGCGCCCGATAATAGCTAAATTCGAACATTATAAACAAAAGGAACAGGTTAAAAGCCGAGGTAGGGAACTACGTGGGACACATTTTAGTATGAACGATCAATATCCTGCAGAAATCCTGAGCAGAAGGAAAGTACTATTCCCGATAAGAAAGAAAAATATAAGCGAAGGAATAAGAGCTAACATCTCCGTGGATAAACTCTATATAAACGGTCAGCTGTTTAGAGATCCAGAAACTACTCCTTGGCTTTATTAGCCATATGATCAAGGTAAGAACTATATCGGTTGCTAATATTGATTAATATTATTAAATATAGTATTTGTTAATATTACTTACCAGATATATTTAATTTTTTTTCAGCACAGCTCGGTGGTGGGACACACTCAGATAGTGGTGATACACAAGGTGGGATGACACTTGATGTGGTAAGAGGGTGTTTTTGTTGTTTTTTCTTATCTGAATTATGTTTCCATGTATATCATTTCTCTTTGTTTTCTTGTCTATATTTTTCTAACTCAACAATTATCAGCGCACAAGCACAAGGGTTCACACACGTCTTTGTATATCCATACAATTACTTTATGAATGAAAACTTCCCTGATTCATTTTCAAAAGAAACAGCAATTACTTTATTTAAAAATCATATATAGTTATTCATTAAGGAATATGTTTTTGTCTGGATCTATTGTTATCTTTTATATTTGTGATAGTGGGTGTGGTATAGATTTATTATCATTAGCACAAGTATGGGTTCTTTAGGGTTTGTCACATGGAACATTAATGGAGCCGGTAGCCAACGTAAAAAATATAGGATTTTTAACCAGATTAAAAGATTAAAGGCAGATGTTGTATTACTCCAAGAAATTCATAAATTGGCCTCAACTGTAGATGAGCTAAAATCTTCAGAGTTTCCTAATGTATTCTCAGCCTGTTATAATTCAAGACAAAGAGGGGTAGCAATTTTAATACATAAAAATGTTAACTTCACAGTATTAGATCAGGTTATAGACCCACACGGTAGATATATAATATTAAAGTTATCAATATTTAGACAAAATTATTGTATAGTTAGCATATATGGGCCGAATGTAGATGACACTTCTTTTTTTCATGACTTTTTTTTTCATCATCAAAAGAGACCATTGTTTCATCAGTCTCCATGATGACATCCCTCAGCTTATCCACAAAGTCCATGGTGTTCTGTATGTGGTGTGTATGCTGTTCAGTGTCAGGAGGGCTGTGATCAGTCTTACATCGGGGAAACTAAACAGCCACTGGCCAAAAGGATGGCCCAGCACAGAAGATCAACATCATCAGGTCAGGACTCTGCGGTCTACACTCATCTCCAGGCCAGCGGTCACTCTTTCAGGGATGAAGATGTTCACATCCTTGATAGAGAGGAACAATGGTTTGAGAGAGGAGTAAAGGAGGCCATCTTTGTGAAAAGAAACCGTCCATCATTAAACAGAGGTGGAGGCCTCCGGGTTCAACTGTCCCCCACTTACAATGCTGTTATTGCTAGTATCACTCAGCCCTCTGTGAATAGCAAACAACCATCAGGGTGTTAACGATCCATCGTCAGGCTGATGGTCCTCCTTGATCATGTGAGCAGCTGGTTTCGGCTGTCATCAGCCAACTGGTTGATCCACTGTGGGAGGGTGCTATTTATAAGACTGAGCTGAACACAGCTTCTCAGACTGAGGAAGTCTTTCGGACGAAAGACGAAACGTTTCTACAGCTTTTTTTTTTGCTTTGTTTTGTTTTGTTTTTTGAATGTCCAGAGGACCAGACTTAGCTTTTTTAGATTTTTCTACCTGGATTATTGAGCATGCATCAGGGTAAGTGCATTAACAACTTCTTAATAGTTGTCTAAAGTCCTAAAGACTGAAACTCCTAACCACTACTCTCTACTGAACACAATTTTGTTGTAATACATTAAATTATTATGCAACTAGCATTCTTTTATTTTTTTAAAACAAGGTAAATATCACATTCTTTTTCTTTTTTTAACCAGGTAAATATCCCACTCTTTTTATCCCTTTTTTTGTTCATTTTTTTTTTAACCAGGTATTTTTAACCAGGTAAATATCACACTCTTTTTCTCCTTTTTTTTTATAAACCAGGTAAATACAGTATCCCACTCTTTTTATCCTTTGTGTGTGTGTGTGTGTGTGTGTGTGTGTGTGTGTTGGTCTATGTGGTTTAGCCCGACTATGCGCCAGACTACGTACCGACATTATCGGGACATTTGGTATTAGCCAGCCTTTGCCAATGTCCGGATAAAACACAGATTGTATCCAAATATATTAATATGTAAACATTGTTTTTTCTCATCAATATCAGAGTAACTTGTGGCTAAATGGCTGCCTGGATGAGTTGGACTGTGCTTTAACACTTAAAATTGTTTTAATAAAAAGTTATTTACATTTATAAAATTGTCGGGCGAAGCACCTCCCCGGGAATATGTGTGTGGTGTGTGTCATTTTGTGTGTCGGATGCACTTATTGAAACCGTGTGTGTCGCTCGCTGACACACACCGCGCCGAACTCCAACGCCCCTCCTCTGCTGCCTGTTGTAGGCGGGGCCTCAGCCGAGGCTTTAAAAGTTAAAGGCCTCGAGCTGACACGTGCAAAGACTTAATGGCTTCCTTACTACAGGATGACGGCCTGAGGTGAGCAGAGATTTTAAAAGTTTAAACCGTGGATTTTGTAGCACGTGGACAGAGGTATTGATTGCACAGAGGTAAGAATTAATTTAATTTTTTTTTTGCTTTGAGGACATTGAAGTAAATGTTAGCGTGTGTAACGTGACACGTTATGTGAATGTTGTAGCAAACTTTATCAACATTTATGTAAATTAGCAAATATCTGTGCATGAGTTTTGAGTGGTTATTTAGAGTCGAACGTGACGAAGATGAGACGAAGACAAATTTAAACTCATGTAGCGTGACTTGATGTCTCGCAGCGTGACACGCTGTGTGAATGCTTTAGCAAACTTTATCAACATTTTTATAAACTAGCAACAATATCTATGCATCACTCGTGGGTGTTTTGAGTGGTTATTTAGTAAAATGCGACGAAGACGAGACGAAGACAAATTTAAACTCACGTAGCGTGACTTGACGTCGCCGCAGCGTGACACGCTGTGTGAATGCTTTAGCAAATTTTATCAACATTTTTATAAACTAGCAACAATATCTATGCATCACTTGTGGGTGTTTTGAGTGGTTATTTAGTAAAATAAGTGGTTTGGACATGTCCAGAGGAGGGACAGTGGTTTGGACATGTCCAGAGGAGGGACAGTGGTTTGGACATGTCCAGAGGAGGGACAGTGGTTTGGACATGTCCAGAGGAGGGACAGTGGTTTGGACATGTCCAGAGGAGGGACAGTGGTTTGGACATGTCCAGAGGAGGGACAGTGGTTTGGACATGTCCAGAGGAGGGACAGTGGTTTGGACATGTCCAGAGGAGGGACAGTGGTTTGGACATGTCCAGAGGAGGGACAGTGGTTTGGACATGTCCAGAGGAGGGACAGTGGTTTGGACATGTCCAGAGGAGGGACAGTGGTTTGGACATGTCCAGAGGAGGGACAGTGGTTTGGACATGTCCAGAGGAGGGACAGTGGTTTGGACATGTCCAGAGGAGGGACAGTGGGTATATTAGTAGAAGGATGTTAGAAATGCAGCTGCCAGGAAAAAGACAAAGAGGAGATATATGGATGCAGTTAGAGAGGACATGGAGGTAGTTGGAGTGAGTCAGAGAGACATTCAGCAGGTGGACAGTCAGAGAGACATTCAGCAGGTGGACAGTCAGAGAGACATTCAGCAGGTGGACAGTCAGAGAGACATTCAGCAGGTGAACAGTCAGAGAGACACTCAGCAGGTGAACAGTCAGAGAGACACTCAGCAGGTGGACAGTCAGAGAGACATTCAGCAGGTGGACAGTCAGAGAGACATTCAGCAGGTGGACAGTCAGAGAGACACTCAGCAGGTGAACAGTCAGAGAGACATTCAGCAGGTGGACAGTCAGAGAGACATTCAGCAGGTGGACAGTCAGAGAGACATTCAGCAGGTGGACAGTCAGAGAGACACTCAGCAGGTGGACAGTCAGAGAGACATTCAGCAGGTGGACAGTCAGAGAGACATTCAGCAGGTGGACAGTCAGAGAGACACTCAGCAGGTGGACAGTCAGAGAGACACTCAGCAGGTGGACAGTCAGAGAGACATTCAGCAGGTGGACAGTTAGAGAGACACTCAGCAGGAGGACAGTCAGAGAGACATTCAGCAGGAGGACAGTCAGAGAGACATTCAGCAGGTGGACAGTCAGAGAGACACTTCAGCAGGTGGACAGTCAGAGAGACACTCAGCAGGTGGACAGTCAGAGAGACACTCAGCAGGTGGACAGTCAGAGAGACATTCAGCAGGTGGACAGTCAGAGAGACACTCAGCAGGAGGACAGTCAGAGAGACATTCAGCAGGTGGACAGTCAGAGAGACACTCAGCAGGTGGACAGTCAGAGAGACACTCAGCAGGTGGACAGTCAGAGAGACATTCAGCAGGAGGACAGTTAGAGAGACATTCAGCAGGTGAACAGTCAGAGAGACACTCAGCAGGAGGACAGTCAGAGAGACACTCAGCAGGTGGACAGTTAGAGAGACATTCAGCAGGTGAACAGTCAGAGAGACATTCAGCAGGTGGACAGTCAGAGAGACATTCAGCAGGTGGACAGTCAGAGAGACACTCAGCAGGTGGACAGTCAGAGAGACATTCAGCAGGTGAACAGTCAGAGAGACATTCAGCAGGTGGACAGTCAGAGAGACATTCAGCAGGTGAACAGTCAGAGAGACACTCAGCAGGTGAACAGTCAGAGAGACATTCAGCAGGTGGACAGTCAGAGAGACATTCAGCAGGTGAACAGTCAGAGAGACATTCAGCAGGTGGACAGTCAGAGAGACATTCAGCAGGTAGACAGTCAGAGAGACATTCAGCAGGTGGACAGTCAGAGAGACATTCAGCAGGTGGACAGTCAGAGAGACACTCAGCAGGTGGACAGTCAGAGAGACATTCAGCAGGTGAACAGTCAGAGAGACATTCAGCAGGTGACAGTCAGAGAGACATTCAGCAGGTAGACAGTCAGAGAGACATTCAGCAGGTAGACAGTCAGAGAGACATTCAGCAGGTGGACAGTCAGAGAGACATTCAGCAGGTGACAGTCAGAGAGACATTCAGCAGGTGGACAGTCAGAGAGACATTCAGCAGGTGAACAGTCAGAGAGACATTCAGCAGGTGGACAGTCAGAGAGACATTCAGCAGGTGAACAGTCAGAGAGACATTCAGCAGGTGAACAGTCAGAGAGACATTCAGCAGGTGGACAGTCAGAGAGACATTCAGCAGGTGGACAGTCAGAGAGACATTCAGCAGGTGAACAGTCAGAGAGACATTCAGCAGGTGAACAGTCAGAGAGACATTCAGCAGGTGGACAGTCAGAGAGACACTCAGCAGGAGGACAGTCAGAGAGACATTCAGCAGGTGGACAGTCAGAGAGACATTCAGCAGGTGGACAGTCAGAGAGACATTCAGCAGGTGGACAGTCAGAGAGACATTCAGCAGGTGGACAGTCAGAGAGACATTCAGCAGGTGGACAGTCAGAGAGACATTCAGCAGGTGGACAGTCAGAGAGACACTCAGCAGGTGGACAGTCAGAGAGACATTCAGCAGGTGGACAGTCAGAGAGACATTCAGCAGGTGGACAGTCAGAGAGACATTCAGCAGGGGACAGTCAGAGAGACATTCAGCAGGTGGACAGTCAGAGAGACATTCAGCAGGTGGACAGTCAGAGAGACATTCAGCAGGTGGACAGTCAGAGAGACACTCAGCAGGTGGACAGTCAGAGAGACATTCAGCAGGTGGACAGTCAGAGAGACATTCAGCAGGTGGACAGTCAGAGAGACACTCAGCAGGTGGACAGTCAGAGAGACACTCAGCAGGTGGACAGTCAGAGAGACACTCAGCAGGTGGACAGTCAGAGAGACACTCAGCAGGTGGACAGTCAGAGAGACACTCAGCAGGTGGACAGTCAGAGAGACATTCAGCAGGTGGACAGTCAGAGAGACATTCAGCAGGTGGACAGTCAGAGAGACACTCAGCAGGTGGACAGTCAGAGAGACATTCAGCAGGTGGACAGTCAGAGAGACACTCAGCAGGTGGACAGTCAGAGAGACATTCAGCAGGTGGACAGTCAGAGAGACATTCAGCAGGTGGACAGTCAGAGAGACATTCAGCAGGTGGACAGTCAGAGAGACATTCAGCAGGTGAACAGTCAGAGAGACACTCAGCAGGTGACAGTCAGAGAGACATTCAGCAGGTGGACAGTCAGAGAGACATTCAGCAGATGAACAGTCAGAGAGAAACTCAGCAGGTGAACAGTCAGAGAGACATTCAGCAGGTGAACAGTTAGAGAGACACTCAGCAGGAGGACAGTCAGAGAGACATTCAGCAGGTGGACAGTCAGAGAGACACTCAGCAGGAGGACAGTTAGAGAGACACTCAGCAGGAGGACAGTCAGAGAGACACTCAGCAGGTGGACAGTTAGAGAGACACTCAGCAGGAGGACAGTTAGAGAGACACTCAGCAGGAGGACAGTTAGAGAGACATTCAGCAGGTGGACAGTTAGAGAGACACTCAGCAGGTGGACAGTTAGAGAGACACTCAGCAGGAGGACAGTTAGAGAGACACTCAGCAGGAGGACAGTTAGAGAGACACTCAGCAGGAGGACAGTTAGAGAGACATTCAGCAGGAGGACAGTTAGAGAGACACTCAGCAGGTGGACAGTTAGAGAGACACTCAGCAGGAGGACAGTCAGAGAGACACTCAGCAGGAGGACAGTCAGAGAGACACTCAGCAGGAGGACAGTTAGAGAGACACTCAGCAGGAGGACAGTCAGAGAGACACTCAGCAGGAGGACAGTCAGAGAGACATTCAGCAGGAGGACAGTCAGAGAGACACTCAGCAGGTGGACAGTTAGAGAGACACTCAGCAGGAGGACAGTCAGAGAGACAGTGGTTTGGACATGTCCAGAGGAGGGACAGTGGTTTGGACATGTCCAGAGGAGGGACAGTGGGTATATTAGTAGAAGGATGTTAGAAATGCAGCTGCAGGAAAAAGACAAAGAGGAGATATATGGATGCAGTTAGAGAGGACATGGAGGTAGTTGGAGTGAGGACAGAGGATACAGAGGACAGAGTGAGGTGGAGGAGGATGACTCGCTGTGGCGACCCCTGAAAAGGGAAAAGCCGAAAGAAGAAGAAGCGTTAACATTTAACTTGACCACCGCAGCGTGACAAGCTGTGAACGCTGTATTGTAACATAAAGAGAGGTTTTAATGTTTTCACCGTGATTTTTGTGCTAAATTTGCTCTTATGTTTCATTTTTCACCTCAAAGCGGAGTGAGCAGACAGCCCCTACCCTTCCCCAAAGAGCGTCGTTACGTCATCACGGTCAAACTGCAGTGAAGCAGGTAAGATCAAAATAGAAGTGACGTGCATTTGGTGAAAACTGAGAATTGTTTTGTAACTTTTTCATATTTTTACATGTTTTCAGCTAGTCCTGCAACTTTTATCAGAATCACAGTCAGAATATTGTCATTTGCACCACATGTGGTACATGTGATGAAACAAGATTATGTACACATGGTCCCAGTTACATCCAACAATAAAATGTGAGAGAAAAACAGTAATAACATCTAGGATATAACTAAGAAAAACATCAATTAGAAATACACTAAGCACTATTATAATAGGTAAAAATCATTACAAACAGCAGCACGAACATGAGACTGTATGAACAGATGGTCACAGATGAACACAGCAACAAGAAAACAGATCAGCATCAACATGATGTGATATTTTGCAGTGATTATTCTTATTATTTATTTATTCATGAGTTTAACAGCCTCAGGGTAGAAGCTGTTCCTCTGTCTAGTGGTTCTACATTTCATGCTCCTTAACCTCCGTCCTGAGGGGAGTGGGGCAAAAAGTGTGTACTGGGTGAGTGGGGTCCTTAATGATGCAGGTGGCTCTTTTCCTGCATCTGGAGGTGTAAATGTCTGCGATGGTGGGGAGACTGACTCCAACATCTTCTGTACAGCCTTCACCACTCTCTGCAGAGCTTTTCTTTCTACAGCTGTGCAGCCTCCATGCCACACGTTGATGCTGGAGGACAGGATGCTCTCCATTGCACACCTGTAGAAGGAGGTGAGGACTAACGCCATCGCCCTGATCAGGTCATCAGAGACTCTACTTCCTCAGACGGCTGAAGCCCGATGCAGAGCTCAGCGTCCTCCCTAGATGCCACACACGGCGCATTCTGTGCGCGCCTGTTCACCGGGCAGAGCTCTGCTTTCTTCTCACGTTCTCCTTGTTGTAATGTGAGCAGCTGCGCACGGAGGGGGACTGAACTGAGGTCGCTGATTGGTCAGACACCGCGCATCGCGTACGCGGTCGTAAAATTGGAGCTTGGCGCGTTCGCGCAACCGTTCAAAGACTTGTGCAAGCCGCGTGCGAGCGCCGCACACACAGTGGGGCGTCGCGCTCGCTGGAGCGCGGAGCTCTGCCCCAGCCTTGAGAAGAGCTGTCTGGGAAGCTCAGTCCTAACCTCCTTCTACAGGTGTGCAGTGGAGAGCATCCTGTGCTCCAGCATCAACGTGTGGCATGGAGGCTGCACAGCTGCAGAAAGAAAAGCTCTGCAGAGAGTGGTGAAGGCTGCACAGAAGATGTTGGAGTCAGTCTCCCCACCATCACAGACATCTACACCTCCAGATGCAGGAAGAGAGCCACCTGCATCATGAAGGACCCCACTCACCCAGCACACACACTTTTTGCCCCACTCCCCTCAGGACGGAGGTTGAGGGGCATCAAATGTAGAACCACTAGACCAAGTGTGCCCAACCAGTCGCTCGC
>JBBPBX010079458.1:0-16382 GCA_038048925.1 Garcialebias charrua
AATTGAAAAATCAATTTCCTCATTCCTGATGAGTGAAGGATGAAGCGATCACTTGACTTTTGGCAAAAAAACAAAAGAAAAGTCCAGCTCTGGGATGAAGAAGGGATATTTAATACATTTGTGTCACATACAAATCAGTCCTGCATCGCTTTGCAATCCTTTGAATGAGAACGTGCGCGGCGCTGAGGCTGGGACAGGCGGGGGCGTGGGTTGGGGCGTGACAAACAACTCTGTTTTTATTGGCTGGTCATTGTCCGGGTCACTCTGTGTTTTTAGTGTTTTTATAAATGCTGATAGAGAAGCAAGGGGACTATAGTTTTTTTCAGAGATTACTTTGTCTAACACCAGTCTGTCAGTAGATAGTGACAGAGTGAAGAAATATGTTAAAAATATATTGTTAGAAAAGTTACAGACTGCATTACAAAGTTACATACTGTAGTGTACCTTTAAAGTCAACGCTGTCGGTCTGTTAGCAAACTGTCTCATGAGCTACCAGAGAATTAGGCAAAATGTTAGAAAGTGATCCTTGCATGTACATCTACAACTCAAAAGGCTGCAACGGCCAGTTTATGAATGTAAGAGTAAGTTTTGAATCCTAACAGAAGAACAACTCTCACTCTGTCACCTTGGAGCTCCTTCCAAAGTCACACCTCTAAGCCCTGTAAACGTGCACACAGCTGGACAAGATCGCCGTTGAGCATGTGCAATGCTTTTAAACTAAATGGCTAACTCACTGGTAAGAAAACGGTTATTAATATGAATAAGAATTGCATGCATGGCTCTTTACTGAGACATTAGTAGTTGTGTAGTTGAAGGAACAGAAACTGGTTGCTGCAGCTCTTTGCTGTTTTTACAAACTGCACTACTGTCTGTCAGTACAGCAGAGCTCGATAGTAGAATTCAGTGCAATAGTGCACAGTAAGAGTGCATGTACATAGATGGGAGGTGGTGCATGAAGACAGACAGGTTGGATGCCGGTTGACTGTTGATTTCAGAACAAAACAGCATTAGCTCAGGCTTTCTGCCAACTGTGACGGAAACACAGTTTTATTCATTTTTTCTTCCTTTTTAGTCAGCCCAGTTTATTAACACCTATCACAATGCGTTAGGGATGTG
Organism: Garcialebias charrua; assembly: GCA_038048925.1. NCBI lineage: Eukaryota > Metazoa > Chordata > Actinopteri > Cyprinodontiformes > Rivulidae > Garcialebias > Garcialebias charrua. The sequence goes on from JBBPBX010079458.1 coordinate 1,117, forward strand.
ATAAATTATGTTTTTAAAACCTATTTCTCACTCCAGTTTGACATTTGGGGTCACTCACTTCAAGATGGCTGCCACAGCCAATCAACCTTAGCCATCACTTAAATGGCTATAACCCAGTCAGTTTATGTCGAGATAAATTTGGTGTGGTAGCCGAGAGTCATTCTCAACCTATCCTCTGAGCAACAACACGTTGCACTAGATTGCACGGTTTCACATACCGTATTCTCCACCTGACAACTCGCTCCGCCCTATAAGTCGCATCAGTCCAAAGGTTGAATGAATATTTGTCTAATAAAGTGGAAAAATCCATAAATATGTCGCTTCACCGTATACGTCGCATCTATTATGCATCACCACTGACAACCCAGAAATGTGGGCCGGTGTTGTGCCAAGAATCGATGGGCTGCCAAATGGCGGCCGCGGGAGCATGCACGGGAGGCCTTTAACAAGAATTTCACAAGATCGACACTTTAAAACAATTATTTGTTTCCTTGAAATTATAGTAAAGTTGTGTCTCAGCCTAACTTTTGCTTAATAAATGCACTTTGACGGTCAAATCAGCTATATTTCAAAAGCCGATATGCAGAAGTAAACACATGCACGCGACGAGTCGCAGAGAGAGGAAAAGAGGAGGAACGTAGCTTGTTTCTTTGACATTTCATAAGAAAAGCTCCTAAACAATTATTTGTTTGCTCAAAATTATAGCAAAGGTGTGTTTCAGTCTAATGTTTGCTTAATAAAAGGATTTAATGGTCAAATTAGCTGCAATTCGCCGGGGCGGTGCAGCTTGTTTGACGGTCAGTCCAAGCAGCAAGCAGAACCAAGTTGGGGAGACTATGGCAAGCCGATTGTATTAACAAAAGCTGGTGAAGATTTTCAGTCACCCAGGGCATGGTAAATTCAAAAAAGTTCAAGAAAAAACAAAGTATAAATGAAAGTATAATATACTTTCATTTATACTTTGTTTTTTCTTGAACTTTTTTGAATTTACCATGCCCTGGGTGACTGAAAATCTTCACCAGCTTTTGTTAATACAATCGGCTTGCCATAGTCTCCCCAACTTGGTTCTGCTTGCTGCTTGGACTGACCGTCAAACAAGCTGCACCGCCCCGGCGAATTGCAGCTAATTTGACCATTAAATCCTTTTATTAAGCAAACATTAGACTGAAACACACCTTTGCTATAATTTTGAGCAAACAAATAATTGTTTAGGAGCTTTTCTTATGAAATGTCAAAGAAACAAGCTACGTTCCTCCTCTTTTCCTCTCTCTGCGACTCGTCGCGTGCATGTGTTTACTTCTGCATATCGGCTTTTGAAATATAGCTGATTTGACCGTCAAAGTGCATTTATTAAGCAAAAGTTAGGCTGAGACACAACTTTACTATAATTTCAAGGAAACAAATAATTGTTTTAAAGTGTCGATCTTGTGAAATTCTTGTTAAAGGCCTCCCGTGCATGCTCCCGCGGCCGCCATTTGGCAGCCCATCGATTCTTGGCACAACACCGGCCCACATTTCTGGGTTGTCAGTGGTGATGCATAATAGATGCGACGTATACGGTGAAGCGACATATTTATGGATTTTTCCACTTTATTAGACAAATATTCATTCAACCTTTGGACTGATGCGACTTATAGGGCGGAGCGAGTTGTCAGGTGGAGAATACGGTATGTGAAACCGTGCAATCTAGTGCAACGTGTTGTTGCTCAGAGGATAGGTTGAGAATGACTCTCGGCTACCACACCAAATTTATCTCGACATAAACTGACTGGGTTATAGCCATTTAAGTGATGGCTAAGGTTGATTGGCTGTGGCAGCCATCTTGAAGTGAGTGACCCCAAATGTCAAACTGGAGTGAGAAATAGGTTTTAAAAACATAATTTATCACATCCCTAACGCATTGTGATAGGTGTTAATAAACTGGGCTGACTAAAAAGGAAGAAAAAATGAATAAAACTGTGTTTCCGTCACAGTTGGCAGAAAGCCTGAGCTAATGCTGTTTTGTTCTGAAATCAACAGTCAACCGGCATCCAACCTGTCTGTCTTCATGCACCACCTCCCATCTATGTACATGCACTCTTACTGTGCACTATTGCACTGAATTCTACTATCGAGCTCTGCTGTACTGACAGACAGTAGTGCAGTTTGTAAAAACAGCAAAGAGCTGCAGCAACCAGTTTCTGTTCCTTCAACTACACAACTACTAATGTCTCAGTAAAGAGCCATGCATGCAATTCTTATTCATATTAATAACCGTTTTCTTACCAGTGAGTTAGCCATTTAGTTTAAAAGCATTGCACATGCTCAACGGCGATCTTGTCCAGCTGTGTGCACGTTTACAGGGCTTAGAGGTGTGACTTTGGAAGGAGCTCCAAGGTGACAGAGTGAGAGTTGTTCTTCTGTTAGGATTCAAAACTTACTCTTACATTCATAAACTGGCCGTTGCAGCCTTTTGAGTTGTAGATGTACATGCAAGGATCACTTTCTAACATTTTGCCTAATTCTCTGGTAGCTCATGAGACAGTTTGCTAACAGACCGACAGCGTTGACTTTAAAGGTACACTACAGTATGTAACTTTGTAATGCAGTCTGTAACTTTTCTAACAATATATTTTTAACATATTTCTTCACTCTGTCACTATCTACTGACAGACTGGTGTTAGACAAAGTAATCTCTGAAAAAAACTATAGTCCCCTTGCTTCTCTATCAGCATTTATAAAAACACTAAAAACACAGAGTGACCCGGACAATGACCAGCCAATAAAAACAGAGTTGTTTGTCACGCCCCAACCCACGCCCCCGCCTGTCCCAGCCTCAGCGCCGCGGCTCGTTCTCATTCAAAGGATTGCAAAGCGATGCAGGACTGATTTGTATGTGACACAAATGTATTAAATATCCCTTCTTCATCCCAGAGCTGGACTTTTCTTTTGTTTTTTTGCCAAAAGTCAAGTGATCGCTTCAACCTTATGTCATATTTCAATGAAAAGATTATTTCAATTCATAAACACCTTGGACCAAATACTGCCCCCAGCATCCTTGTTGAACTCCCCCCTCCCTCCCTCCCTTTCTCTGTCTTCTCCCTCCCCCCTGCTGATAACATTGCAGACATTATCAGCAAGTCCAAGTCCTCATCCTGTCAACTTGACCCATTCCCCACAGTTCTTGTTAAATCCTGTCTCCCGTCTCTGCTCCCTATCATCACTAATATCATCCACTCCTCCCTAACCTCTGGCATTGTTCCCACAGCCTTCAAATCTGCTGCCATCACCCCCATCATCAAGAAACCAGGTCTTGACTTCACCAACTTCAGTAATCTTCGTCCGATCTCCAATCTGCCCTTCATCTCCAAGATCCTTGAAAAAACTGTTGCTAGTCAACTTCACTCTCACCTGTCCAACAACAACATTTATGAAGAGTTTCAATCTGGATTTCGCCCCCACCATAGCACCGAAACAGCCCTAGTAAAAATCACTAACGACCTTCTTCTTGCTGCTGACTCTGGTCTTCTGTCCATCCTCATTCTTCTTGATCTAAGTTCTGCCTTCGACACCATCTGTCATTCTATCCTCCTCAACAGACTAACCTCCATTGGCATCTCAGGTACCCCGTTAGACTGGTTCACCTCCTATCTCTCTGACCGCACTCAATTCATTCAGCTTAAATCCTTCCGTTCCCAGTCTTCCCCTGTCTCCACGGGTGTCCCCCAAGGCTCTGTCCTCGGACCCCTCCTCTTCATCATTTACCTCCTTCCTCTAGGCCACATCTTCCGCAAACACGGCATCCATTTCCACTGCTATGCTGATGACACGCAGCTCTACTTGTCATCAAAACCAAACTCCACCCACCCACCCTCCATCCTCACCGACTGTCTCAACGAGCTAAATCACTGGTTTTCTAACAATTTCCTTCAACTAAACAGCAACAAAACAGAAGTCATTCTCGTCGGTACCAAAAACTCTATTTCAAAATCAGAACATCTTCTCGTCCCCCTTAACAACTCTCTGCTATCCCCCTCCCCTCAGGTCAAGAGCCTCGGTGTCATCCTCGACACCACTCTCTCCTTCACTTCACACATCAACAATATTACTCGGTCTGCCTATTTCCACCTCCGTAATATTAACCGTCTCCGTCCTTCTCTCACGCCCCGCTCCACAGCCATCCTGGTGCACAGTCTTGTGACTTCCCGTATTGACTACTGCAACTCCCTTCTCTACGGCCTCCCCAACAAATCTCTCCACAAGTTACAGATGGTCCAGAACTCAGCTGCCCGTGTCATCACTCAAACCTCCTACTATGATCACATCACTCCTGTCCTGCAGCAGCTCCACTGGCTCCCGGTTAAATCACGCATCATCTTCAAAATTCTACTCCTCACGTTCAAAGCTATCCACAACCTTGCCCCTCCTTATTCATTCATTCATTCATTCAACCTTTATTTATACAGGCTAGCCTCGTTGAGTCATGGGGACTCATTTACAAGAGGGACCTGTCTCACTCACACCAAACAACCATCCACTCTCACACTCACACCTAGGGTCAATTTAGAGTCACCAATCAGCCTAACGTGCATGTTTTTTGGTCTGTGGGAGGAAACCGGAGTACCCGGAGGAAACCCACGCATGCACGGGGAGAACATGCAAACTCCACCCAGAACCCTTGCCCCTCCTTATCTATCTGACCTCCTACAAATCTCCATCCCATCACGCTCTCTCAGGTCCTCCTCTTCACTACAACTCCATGTACCCTCTGCCCGCCTCTCCACCATGGGGAGCAGGGCCTTCACCTGCTCTGCCCCTCACCTCTGGAACGCTCTACCGCCCGACCTTCGAAACACCACCTCCCTTTCTCTGTTCAAGACTGCCCTGAAAACACATCTCTTTAGACTAGCTTATCATTAACTTTACTAAATGTATTTTTATCTTCCATTTTATATCCTTTATGTATTTTATATTTCAATTTGTCGCTGATAATGTTTGCTCTGTATTCACTGTGTTGGTTTGTTAAGTGTCCTTGGGTGTCATGAAAGGCGCTTTTAAATAAAATGATTATTATTATTATTATTATCCTTCACTCACAGGAATGAGGAAATGGATTTGTCACGAGCGGAAAAAAACACATGTCCAAAGTGGCTGGTGAAGCTCTGCTGATTTCAGGGTTTTTGTGTTGTTGGACCAGTGATTCATGGTTTTATTATATTTTTTAGAACGTTTTATTAACATATAATCACAGAACTTCGCAGCGCAGAGACGGGACATGTAGTGGGGGTGGAGCATTCCAGACATTCCAGACCTGCACTGACAGAAATGAGGAAGTCACGAGCGAATTAAATCATGTCCAACGTTGCTTCGTGAAGCTCTGCTGATTTCTGCTGGTTTTTGTGTTGTTGGACCAGTGCTTCATGGTTTTATTATATTTTTAGAACGTTTTATTAACATATAATCACAGAATTTTGAAGCGGCTCCGAGCAGACATTCAGCAGGAGGCGGATCTGCAGAACTCAAGTTCAACAGAGAACAGACTGTGGCTCCCCCTCAGAGTCATATATGGCTCTGGGGGGGAGGGAACAGAATGCTTTTCCCTGCTGAAAATATTTCTAAGTCCCAGCATTCTCCAGAAATTACACAGTGAACCTTTAACATGTTCTACAAAATTTTAACTCAACATTTGTAAAATTGACTATGTAGGTGGCTCAGATGGTAGAGCTGTTGCCATTATGTAAATAAACCCAAGTATTACAATGATCTGTTGCCTTTTAAAATTTAAACACATATTAAATTTGTTGGTTTTATTACATTGCATTATTTATTACATTTTATTACATTTATTACATATAAATGCAATAAACAAAACTCAAACCCACCAAAAAAATAATACGGTAATTGGTGGGCCGGACTGAAGTCACCTGTGGGCCAAAAGTGGCCCGTGGGTCGCCAGTTGAATAGCCTTGCTCTGAGTTTTCCCTAGGTGTGTGTGAGAGAGTGAATGTGGTCTCATTTGTCTATGTGTCTCTGTGATGGACTGGAGACCTGTCCAGGGTGTCCCCCACCTCTCGCACAGTGACTCCTGCGACCTGAAAAGGAAGAAGTGGGTAAAGACGATGAATGGATGGATGGAAGGAGAGATAGCAATTTTTGTGTTTGTTTTTGGCTGTGGCAGCCATCTTGAATTTGGATTACGTCAACAGTTGTACAGTTGTAGATGTACAGCCATTTATTACTTTATTCATAAGATATTTTGCTAAAGTACAGAAAAACACACACGTGCATCCACACACAGAGACCATCTGTAGCAGCAAGTAAATATAAAAACATAGAAACATAATTATTTTAGTTTACCATACCATACCATTTTATTTATAGAGCACTTAAAACAGTGACCAGGCCAACCAAAGTGCAAAGTGTTTTACCATCATGAACATACTTAAAGGTATAATATGCTCAAAATTATCATGACTCAGGCTTTTATTTAAAAAAAAAAAGGACATAAACAAAACAAGACTGAGTTTTTCCTCCCAGTCTGTTGAAAAAGACATGATTCATTCAGCTCATGCTCGGTCTGTCAAACAGATTCATAAAGTTTGTCCACGTAGTTTCTCCTCAATGTTACACACGAACAGACAAAACAAACAGAAAACATGCCTCCACCTTACTTTGTGAGTCTGTCATATTTTGGGGGAGCAGGGGAGGAAATCCTGCAAACTGATTTGATATATGCGTATTTGCACACGGGGAAAAAAAATGCACTTGAACACACTTTCCACCTGCTAATCATAAGAACCTCCAGCGATAGTAATTATTTTGATTCGGCAATCAAAACTATTCAGTAGAGCGGCCTGACGAAACTGAAGTCACTGAAGATTTTCCGAGCAGAATACCAGAATTAGGAGGGGAAAACAGTTGCGCACACACCGTTTCCCTTTTCACACACGCAGCACTCGAAAATCTTTTTGTTCTACACTCACACTTGTCAGTCACCCTTGATCAAGGAGCAGTTTGGAGGAGAAAAAGAAAAGTTGAGGTTGCTGCTTTGGGCAGGGAACCTAACTTTCAGCTCCGCTCCTAAATTCCATCAGATCGTCTCAACCTTAAGTCCCATTAAGTATTTAAACAGCGCAGTGCCTCGTCTGCTCTCCCTTGACACGTTGACGTGCACCCTTTGGAAAGCATGGCGGAGACTAATCAGAACGCTGAGCAAGACGAGGGGAGAAGCCAAGAGTGAAGGGGAAAACGAGAGCGAACAGAAAGGGGGAAAGAACGAGAAACGGGTCAGAGGGTTAACAAAGATAAACTTGAAGAAGGACCAGGCAACAGAAAAACATTCAACTTTAGGCAATAATTTCAATTTTAGAGAAGTAATGTTTTTTTTACAACTGCACATTAATATATTGACTTATGAAGGTGTAACAAAAAGCCTCATCGGGGACATTTTCTGGGAGTGCAAATTACATTTTATTGGCTTTCTTTTCCAATATGTCCATTTTCTTGTCTATTGCCCATCTGCTGCTCTGCCGTTCTCTGTCGACCCATTCCACATATGCTGCTGCAGGAAGAGCATTAAACGAGGTAACATGTTTTGCAAGCAGGCAACCGGTCAGGGTTGTGTTTTATGTGAGCAGTGGAACTAACCAAATGGAGCCTTTTTTTCCCCTCAGTGGTCCATATCTCTGTTTCTTCTCCTACTGCCAGCTCCCATCAGCATGCAAATGAGACAGGACAATAAAGGTGAACTTGGACTAGAACAGAAGTCTGACATTTAGTTGCCATTTTGTGCAGAGGGAGGAAAAAGACTTGCCTATCTGTGGGGAATAGCTCTAACAAGGCTCTCCCTGCCATTTGGTAAAGGGGGGGAAAATTGGGGGAGGAATTATGGTGGTGTACTTTCAGAAGCAGTGGACTAATTCATCCCTCCAGACCACTCTCTCTCAGCCGCCTGTGGATTTTTGTCTCTGTCTACCGTGCGTTATTCTATTCCATCACATGCATTATGTAGTTATATTAGTCTATTTCTTCCAGTCCTTGCCCTGTCGACTCTCTTCCACTGGAACACTCAAATACCACCAAGAAACTGTAGCGCTATCGCTCTCTCTTGTGTTGTGAGTTGTTCTTCGAGGTGGCCTGGGTGCCACATCAAGTAGGTGTCCACTTTCTTTTTCTTCGTGAGACAACACGAAGGGAAGCAAGCGAGACACCGAGCAAAACAGAGAGACTTGTAGAGGGAAGAGCTGCTTCACAGCCAAGTCGATACAAAGTGAGCCTTCGAGGTATTTCTGCAAATCTATGGTCATTGAGCTACTGTCAGCCTCAGACTGTTCTCAGAATTATTTGTGATTATGAACCGTTTTCTTGCCATTAACTTGACTCTTTTCATCGCAGAAGGGAAAAAAAGGATATTGCCACTTTACGTCTTATTCTAGCTGCCAGCGTTGCTTCTTTTTGTTCTATTCAGTGTATAATGAAAGTTTTTTTTTGTTTGTAGCTCACTCATCTGAGGATCAAGTTTGACTCCGATCCTCTAATTTAGCAGGCTGATGTCAGAATTGCAATTTAAAACAGTAGTCTGTTTCTCACTGACTCAACAACAAATGGGTGTAATGCTCTTTTAAATAGCTTTACTGTGTAATTCCTTGGTTGCACAATTAGCTTTTTCTTACTTAGCACACAGCTGAGTATTTATGTTCTTCGCGGCATGAAAAACAATGCTGATTAAAAACCTAATAAGATTAACAATAACAATCCTCACGCTAATTAGAAACTGAGAAATAAAACAAGCCCTGAAGAGAAACGAAGCCAGTCAAAGAGAAGGAATGAATTCACTTAACTTCAGGATGGTTCTCATCAAGGACTCCCCCCTCCATAGTGGAGAAGTGAGAGAACCAAGAAATCTTTTGGACCTCATCAACGAACAGGCTGGAGCTGCTCCATCGTGACCGACTTTTTGCAAACTCCTTCTGAAGTTTTTTTTTTATATATATATATAAACTGAGGCTTTAGATTTAGTAGCACTATCAATTCCACAGCACCAAATCATCTGGGGGGTGCTCACAGCCCATATTTCTCCCATGTTTTGCAATTTTCCTCTGCAGAGCTGATCGTAGGAGCGACATCACAAATTAGATGGTAAAAAGCTCCATTCTGGCGCCACACTTTGTGAGTCTGACTAAACTGACTGTTCTCTGATACACAGAAAACTATCAGAGGCCCGGAAAAAAAATGGATGTCAAAGCTGAGAATGTCATATCGCTCAATTAAAACAGCTTGTGCTTCTCTCGTGTTTTTAGCAGACTTCCTAAGCAATGACTAAAATAAATATATATTTTCATAGGATTTAAATCTTTTTCTCTTGCACATAAAAAAAAGATTTAAAGGCACAGTGTTATTTGAAGGAATGCATACCAACTGACACCTTTCATTGCCAGAAATGGACTGAGATCGTCTTGTGTTGAGAAATAAATGGTTGTGCACGTTTTGGTCAAACCTAAATATTCTTATACAAATCACAAGACGTCACATTCAGAATATACTGTATGTTGTGAATGACTCTCAGCTATTACTTCGTCAAATTACAGTATACCTCAATATCTGCATCTTCACTAAGTTATTGCCATTTTTTTGTTACTGAATGTTAATTACTTGATGGAGTCAGGGTCGACTCCAAGAGTTAATGCTCAAAGTTTTAAGCATATGTTTAGTGCTATGTACATAAAGTTTGTGCTGTAAATGACTTTCAGCTGTAAGAACACCAGTTTTTAACACATTATGTGTAAAATTGACTGAATTATTGACATTTTGTGATTTCTAAACTTTTTGGACTGTGGTGGTCATTCTGAATTAGGTTGGTGCCAAAAGTTAATCAGCTGTACAGGTGCATCTATTAAATACTCCCTGAAGGTTTCATTAACATTTGTCTAATGTTCATGAGATATTTTGCTAACAGACAGCTAGACTTGAGTTTGAATAGTTTAAGTATTAGGGGAATTTGTTAGAATTCTGGTTAGAATACGTGGAAAGCAGCTCAGCTATACCGCACACAATTTTAGGTCAATATTGGAATAGTTATTTCAGTTACAGCCTTTTTTGTTATAGCCATCTTGTATTTATTTGACTTAAAAAGTGAAAATTTCTGAAAGTTTTTTATTTATTTATTTGTTGGGTGATCCATAAGATGTTTTGCTAACTGTACAAACAAGTGAAACTTTATCTCAGTCGTAGCCTTTGGTAGCGAGCGATCCTAAAAGATGAAATGTGTTATTTGAAGGATTTTTACAAACTGCATCACTCACATGCAGCAAAACCAAGGTGCATTCAGGTCTGCAAGTCTGGATGCACAAACTGAGCAGAAATGCAACACAAACAAATGCAGCAGCTCCTTTATTTGCCCTCTATGTGGCAATATGCACATTTTTTCATCTGATATTCTAACTAGGGGTCTGCAACCTGCAGCCACATGCAACTCTTTGGTCCCTCTGCAGCGGCTCTTTCAAGCTTTGACCTAAACTGGCATAAAACTGACATTTATTGGTTATGCAAACAACAACAAAAAATGGATAAGTTCAAAAAGTTTTCCAGTTGTTTCTTTTGCAAATGTGTGAACACTGGAGTGAGTACAAGGCGTAAACCATACTTTAACTTGATTCTTTATTTCTTTATATGAAGAACAGTCTGCATAGTTTATAGATATTTTTAATTAAAAAAATAAGTTTAAACAGATTTTTCCCCCTTTACAAGAATCTTGTCTTTTTCTTTAATAAATGTTAAAAAGCATTATCGTATTTTTTGGACTATAAGGCACATTAGATTATAAGGCGCATTTAGCGAAACAAAACAGTCAGATAGGTCAAATTTTATTCAACTCATTCACAATAACCACATACAATCGGTTCAAGGTCAGTAAGCACAAGCAGAATTAACACACAAGGTGCAGTGGATTATAATGCTCATTGTTGATTTTTGAGAAAATTTAAGGATTTTAAGTGCACCTTATACAGTAGTCTGAAAAATACTGTAGATATTTCTTGATTTATAATGTCACCCCTAAAGGACACAAAAGCCCCCTCTAGCACACTTGAAGAGTTTCACGGGCCACCAGTTGATAACCACAGTTCTAGCAGGTTGTTGCAGCTCAATCATGTTTAATGTAGTGAAGGAAGGTGATCGTAAAGGTTGCAGACCCCTGGGTCATCTTTCTCTGTCAAACTTATAGAAATACAGGAAACCCTCGAGTTACGAAAGAGTTCCGGACCTAAGGACCGTTCGTAGGTCGATTTTGCCGTAAGTCGGAGCCCACCCGAGCCGCCACTGCCTGCACGTATATGTATGTTACTGTACAGTTAGAAGCACTTTGCCTATCCTAACACACCTAGTGCAGTATCACATGTAAATAAATGAATAAATAAAAAATATAATTTCTTACTTTGAGCTGGTCAAAGCCTGCCTTCGTCTTTTAGCATTAGCTCTTGCACGTCCGAGCTGCCCAGCTTCGTTCCGCTCCACACGCGCACAAAACTGTTTACAAGAAGGACTGTTAGCTTGTTAACTCCATACATTTGGAGCCAGAAAAAAAAACTTACTGAAAGCCGTTTCTCCGCGATGTTCGTCCATCCAAAACAAGCTGCTTCTGCTCCCGCACCTCGTTAGCACCGGCATTAGCTGCGTAGTTAGCCCAGGCCATGAGCTGGTGTTGTCGTCCGGCGCGGAGTGATGGAAGCGATCCGCGGCTGCTGCTCCGGGCCTGAGACGTCCACAGAGTTCACCGAGTGTTTCCAGCTAATTTATCCGTATGAGGCAACCCTGATCGGACACACAGTCCTCCAGAGCCAGCTGGCAGGAGCCGATAATGGCGGACCTCACTTGACCGCACTTGGGGACCGTAAAATGGCGGACACGGATGCATTTCCGGAAACGGCCGGAAGTCGCGCAAATACGCTTAAAATTGTAATAAAACATAAAAATAATAATTTTACTTTATTTATAAAGCCATTTAAAACAACCATAGCTGCAACAAAGTGCTGTACACATGAAATTAAGAACATTTAAACAAAAACAAACAAAAAATATATATATATTTTTTTTAATTATTTTTTTTATTAAAGGTATACTACCGGTATGTGGTTTCTGCCGTACCCTGGAACTTAGAAAAATTTCCAGCAGGTGAAATCATTCTGCTCCCTCCCCTCAGAGCCATATATGACTCTGAGGGGGAGCCAGACAGTCCGTTCTCTGTTGAACTTGAGTTCTGCAGCTCCGCCCCCTGCTGTGTGTCCGCTCGGAGCGCTTCAATATTCTGTGATTATATGTTAATAAAACATTTTAAAAATATAATAAAACCATAGAGCACTTGTCCAACGACACAAAAACCAGCAGAAATCATCAGAGCTTCACGAAGCAACGTTGGACATAATGTAATTCGCTCGTGACTTCCACCTAGTTTCTGTCAGTCGATGTCTGGAATGTCTGGAATGTTCCGCCCCCACTACATGTCCTGTCTCTGCGCTCCGAAGTTCTGTGTTTATATGATAATATAACGGTTTAAAAAATATAATAAAACCATGAATCGCTCGTCCAACAACACAAAAAGACCCTGCAATCAGCAGAGCTTCACCAGCAACTTTGGACATGATTTATTTCATTCATGAGTCGTGACAAATCAATTTCCTCATTCCTGTCAGTGAAGGATGAAGCGATCACTTGACTTTTGGCAAAAAAACAAAATAAAAGTCCAGCTCTGGGATGAAGAAGGGATATTTAATACATTTGTGTCACATACAAATCAGTCCTGCATCACTTTGCAATCCTTTGAATGAGAACGAGCCGCGGCGCTGAGGCTGGGACAGGCGGGGGCGTGGGTTGGGGCGTGACAAACAACTCTGTTTTTATTGGCTGGTCATTGTCCGGGTCACTCTGTGTTTTTAGTGTTTTTATAAATGTTGATAGAGAAGCAAGGGGACTATAGTTTTTTTCAGAGATTACTTTGTCTAACATCAGTTTGTCAGTAGATAGTGACAGAGTGAAGAAATATGTTAAAAATATATTGTTTGAAAAGTTACAGACTACATTACAAAGCTACATAGTTCAGCTTTAAATATGATATGTTCGTATGTCCGAGTTGCCGTAGGTCGAGGGCGCTGTAACTCGAGGGTTCCCTGTAATAACAAATCTACAATAAACAACAATAATAAGAAGTTGTTTACAACTCTAAACTCCCGAGGCTCCATAAGATTCTGATGAACAACTAGTTCCGTGTGTCATTTGTGTGTTTTTATTTTCAACGATCCAGACAAAAAGGGGTGTGGTGCTTCAGCTCATGCTGTCCCTTCTTTCTCCTTGTTTGCTTCCAACTCAAGCACTGAAGGACGACCGCTTCCAGATGGTGCTCTTCACGCCGCGCCTGGTGCGCATCACGCTGACCAACGTCAGCGTGTCGGACGAGGGCGGCTACTTCTGCCAGCTTTACACGGACTCCACGCACCACCAGGTGGCCACGCTCTCCGTCTTCGTCCCCCCGGAGACGCCCACGGTGGAGGTACAGCAGGAGGCCGTGGAGGGCGGCGAGGCTGAGCTCACCTGCACGTCACCTCGCAGTAAGCCAGCTGCCACTCTGCGCTGGATGCGTAATGGCCGGGAGATACAAGGTACGGGGGTGAGACGCAGCCGACACGGCGACTGATGGATGTTTGGAGATGTTTGGTCATGAGAGATAAATGAGAAAGTTAATGAGATGTTTGAGGACAGGTGGAATGGAATGGTAGGGCTATATCGCACATTGAGTGCTAGATAATGTAAGAAGAAATGGATGGGTGACGGATGGGTTGACATGGGGGAAGAGAAATGGATCAGTGAAGGAAAGGAGGGACAGATGGGTGGATAAATGGATGAAGAAAATCAAGATCTGGGCAGTGGGGCTGCCAGAATCGCTTCCCTCTCTCATTCGTTCTTTCTGATCAATCTTTTTTTGAGATCTCAACTGTAGTATTTCATGTGCTCCCATTACTTCAGAGGACATTATCAGCTCATAAAAAAATATTTTACCTACTGAATGATGGATCATCAGCTGCCTTAAATGTTTCAACATTTTTTTTGGCATATGTCCTGAAGCCTTTTCTATATCAAGACGAATAGATTCGTATTGATTACGTTTGACAAACGCTTGTGTTTGTCATCGAATGCTGACCAAAGCATACGTCTTTAGCATAATGAGGTTGCACAGGCTCAAGTCTTATTAAACAAGGTATAATGGTCAATAATGTTCTTTATGACTATAAAAAATAAACGTGAAAACTTTTGTGATGAATTTTGGGTTTCTGCTTGTTTCCAGTCATCTTTGCTGAAGTTAACTAGTGTGCATGTGCTACACTTTGTAACTGATATCAGTGAACACTGAGCCACCATGCCTTTATGGCGTGTGCCATGAATATTTTAAGCCTCCAACACACTTTTTATTTATTTATTTTGTATTGGTTTTATCAAACCAACAAATTGTTCCAGAACTGGTTTAGTATTCAAAGATGCTTCAAAACCAGAAATTTGCCAGTTTGCCAGTCTTACTAATGAAAAGTTTTCTCTTAGGGTAAACTTTGTCTGTCCCTCGTTAGCTTCTCTCTGTCCCTCAGTAGACTTGAATAAAAATATGTCTACATCAGTGAGTTGTTGTTGGCTGGAAAGTAGGGAAGAGGTTTTTCATTACCACTGGTCATGCACCACTGTTGCTTGTTGCAGATATTCAGTATTTTATGCAGCCAAGAGCAGCAGGCTGTTTGGTTTCGTCTTTCCTCAGAATCTACTAGCTGCTGCTGATGCAACTACAGTACTGAAGCTCATCCTGTTTCTGTCATGGACTTGTGTTGTTTTTTGGGGTCTTTAGATGGAGCTCTCTTTTGAACGCATGTTGCAGATTCTCAGGAAAAGCTTTCAAAGAGAAAGACCAAACTTGAAATCAGCTTCGACGATTTACCTTCAGCTGAAAATCTATGAAAAGAATAGCCTGCATCTGGTTACATTAGTCTCTATTTGGCTTAGAACAGGGCTATTCGACTAAACTGCTCAGGGGTCCACAGTTACTGAAAGCCAGCAGCTCAGAGGCTGCATGGATATCCAGCAATTAAAATCAGTCTGTAAATAAACCAAGTATTACAATGCTCTGCTACCTTTTAAATGTGTTTGTTTTATTGCATTGAATCATAAATGCAATAAAAATAACTCAAACCCAGAACTCCCCCACCTAAAACACACAAAAAACAGTAATAATTAAATATATGTATATTTAAAAAAAA
>JBBPBX010079459.1:0-16381 GCA_038048925.1 Garcialebias charrua
ATCATCACATCTAAGTGTTAATTAGTTTATTTCTTCGCTGATACTGATTAAGTATCTCAAACAGCGGACTCTGTTCATCTCTGCAGGGTAAAACCATATAAAAAATGACACCACACAACAGCCGACACCCGAGGCTTCAGATTAACATGAGCAGTTTTCCACCCATGTGCTACTCAGGGCTGACCCCATTTAGCTTCTATGATTAAACAGGCTCAGGATGATAAGGCTACAAGGTGTGCTTCTCTGTGCTTAATGGAGCTGAATCTAAAACTGTAATGTCACTTTAAAAATAATAATAATTTTTATGTCTAGAAGGCAAGTCGAGCAGTTTTTAATTTAATTTTGAGGGCTTAGTGAAGGACTCTGGTAAATACGTTTTAACATGGACAAATAATGCAGAATTAAATGAATAAAGGGTAGAATGAAACGCTCTCACCGTGCAAAGTTTTTGTTTTTTGTGTTGGCAGGACTGAAAGTACCTTTAAAGATAACATTTGACCCATATAAATTGATAAAGATGAGTCGGGTGATATTCAGGCTTGGTGAAAATACATGTACTCAACTTGGCCTGAAGTTGACTGTAAACAATTGGTGATGTTTTTCTAATACGATGTGATAACCTTAGCTGTAGTTTGCATTCAGAGTGATAAGGCAAACACTTACTGTAGAAGAAGAGTTATATGAAATCAAAATTATACCTAATAACGCCAACCGGTTACCAAGTATTATGGTAGAACAAAAACTAATCTAAAACAATTTTGACTGAACTGCATAACACAGTGGTTGTGCCCCTGGGAGGGTTAAAAGTCATAAATTCAAACTTTTTTTTTTTTTGCATTTTGTTACGTTGCAACCACAAACTTAAACTTCCAGGAGGGAAACCATCCCTCTCAGCAACACTCTCCAGCTCCTGGAGAGCTCTCCACTTTGAGATCCTTTGAAATCCTGGAGGATCTCAAAGTGTTCCCATGCTACAGAAAATCTTCAATCCTAGCAGCAGTTCTGTAGTCTATGTGATTTAATGGCAAAAAATGCTTGGGAATTTTTGCATAACCAATTAATAATGCCCAATGATACGTAATGTTCACTCAATGTTGCACAGTTAGGGCAATTGGGGAAATGCCCAATCAAAATATCTACAGTAGTAATCTCCCGCTTTATAATTAACTTAGCATACGGTCTCTACAATCATTCTGTGTGCAGCATGATTTTGCGTTCAGAGTAGAGGAAGGATACCCCCACCCCCACCCCAGTCAAAACAAAACAATGAAGAGGTAACAAAATTCAAACAATGAAATCACAGGCAAACTTTTATTCCAGCCAATCATCATCTTCTGGAATTTTGACGCTGACTTGCGAAGAAGCTAAGTAGCTCCACGCAACCTCCAAGGCTTCTAGCTTTCCAAGTTTTATACAGTACTCCATATTTCATCGCATACCGAGGAATGATATTCAGTGTTTTGGATTTATCACAGAAGGCTAGTCATATGATGTCAACCAAAGGCGGTAATTAAGCTAATCCCTAACGTGAATGAGTCCCCGAGTCTCAATGGGATTAGCCTGTCTAAATAAAGGTTGAATTAACTTGTAGTCAATTTTATCATGCTAGGTGTTAGCAAACAGTGCTCGGTGTCTGGACAGGACTAAACAGATTTTCTACAAAGTGTTCAATAGCTCAAGTTGTGTTTATTTGACATATGCAAGGTTAACACTAGATTAATATTACAGTGAAATGCTCAGGATGAGAAGAACCAATTTGACTCGCTAAACAAACAAAGAACAAACAAGAATTGAGGAAATGCAATAGGGGAACAAAAATAAAGTACCAAAAGGTGAAAAAGTAATTACAGTATAATATTTACAAGGTCCTAAAGCCAAAATAACTTGTTTCTGGTGAGAGTTGGACTCCGCCAAGGTTGCCCTTTGTCACCGATTCTGTTCATAACATTTATTGGCAAAATTTCTAGGCGCAGCCAAGGTGTTGAGGGGATCCATTTTGGTGACCTTAGAATCACTTCTCTGTTTTTTGCAGATGATGTGGTCCTATTGGCTTCATCAGATCGTGATCTACAGCTTTCACTGGAGCGGTTTGCAGCCGAGTGTGATGCGGCCGGGATGAGGATCAGTTCCTCCAAATCCGAGGCCATGGTCTTGAGCCGGAAAAGGGTAGAATGCCCTCTCCGGGTCGGGGAGGAGGTCCTGCCCCAAGTGGAGGAGTTTAAGTATCTCGGGTCTTGTTCACGAATGAGGGAAAACTGGAGCGTGAGATCGATAGGCGGATAGGTGCAGCGGGCGCTGTACCGGTCTGTCGTGGTGAAGAGAGAGCTGAGTCAAAAGGCAAAGCTCTCAATTTACCGATCGATCTACGTTCCCACCCTCATCTATGGTCATGAGCTTTGGGTTGTGACCGAAAGAACGAGATCTCGGATACAAGCGGCTGAAATGAGTTTTCTCCGCAGGGTGTCTGGACTCTCCCTTAGAGATAGGGTGAGAAGCTCAGTCATCCGGGAGGGACTCGGAGTAGAGCCGCTGCTTCTCCACATCGAGAGGAGCCAGTTGAGGTGGCTCGGGCATCTGGTTAGGATGCCTCCTGGACGCCTCCCTGGTGAGGTGTTCCGGGCACGTCCCACCGGGAGGAGACCCAGAGGAAGACCCAGGACACGCTGGAGGGACTATGTTTCTCGGCTGGCCTGGGAACGCCTTGGGATTCCCCTGGAGGAGCTGCTCCAAGTTGCTGGGGAGAGGGAAGTCTGGGCCTCCTTACTTAGGCTGCTACCCCCGCGACCCGACCCCGGATAAGCGGAAGAAAATGGATGGATGGATGGATAAAGCCAAAATAGTAAAGATGAACATGGTAGAATTTTAACAGTGCAAGCAGGATGAATTGGTATGAATATGTATTTCATGGTAGCAATATAAGTTAACATGGACAATATATACTGTATATATTGCACATAACTAACATAACATTTCTAAGCACAGTATACCCACTATACCAATGTTTCTAAGCACTGTATAACCATTACAAAAATGTAGACTACAACACTGCCTACCAGTGAGATTAGCGTCTGCCCCTCGTGGTCTCATTTCAGTGGAACATGCCTAAAAACTGTTCAAAGAGAGGTGAAGAGAAGATATCCCGGTAGGACTGGCTGGTGCCTTGCATGGCAGACGACCGCTACCGGTGTATGAATGTGTGTATGAATGGGTGGATGGCTGGTACTGTGAAGCGCTTTGGGGCCCCTCATAGGGGGCTGGAAGGCGCTAAATAATTAAGCTCCATTTACCATTTTACCATTTACAGTATATCGATCACATGTGTCAAACCCAAGGCCCACGGGCCAGATGTGGCCCGCCACGTCATTTTACATGGCCCGCGAGAACTTAAAAGGTCTGATTGGCCCATAATAAATAAGTCAAAATGGTGCACTGACAACAAACTACATTTCCCATTACTGATGCCAATTATGTTACCTTCGAACTAACAGCATTCCACCACTAGACTGCATTTTTTCCCACATCAGTATCAATTTCCATACAAGTGGAATTGAGAAATACAAACAATGATCCCAAAATGTCCAGGAAGAGAACAATTTATGCAGATGGCGGCAGTTTCAAGAAAGATGTGAAGGCGAATATGTTTGTGCTTCAAGGAGAGAAACCAACCAATGTTTTTTGTTATGAGGCGGTCGTCAAAGAGTACAATTTACCTCTGCATTTTGATACCAAACACGGAACTAAGTAAGTGAGCCTTCAACCCTAATGTTGTTATTTTGAGTTTATTATTATTAAATGTCTTATATTATGTTAAAGTTTCAGCAATGTATTTGGGATTGCAAGTTTGTGTTTATGCAGGCAAATGTTTTTTATAATAATACCATCACTCATTAGTTGGATGTATGACCCTTGCAAGGCTGTGTGCAGCCATTAGTTTTTAGTAAAATGCTATACCCGTTACATCTTAGAAGCTCATAGTTGTTATTCTGCCCCTCTTAACTATGACAAAAAAGTTTTGAACAAAGTTAATGTCACAACTTATTGTTTTTCCTTGTTCATTCGGAAAGGGAGCACAAGCCAGTGTATCTCTTGTGCCGGTCCCAAGCCCGGGTAAATGGTGAGGGTTGTGTCAGGAATGGCATCCGATGTAAAACACTTGCCAAAACCATAATGCGAGTTCATCAAAGTGAAACCATACCGGATCGGTCGAGGCCCGGGTTAACAACGTCCGCCACCGGTGCTGTTGACAAACAGGGTGCCGGCGGAAATTGTACTACTGTTAGTCGAAGACCCCGAGGAGGGAAACGTGTCAGGAGACAGAGGGAGAGGAGGAAAGTGAAGAATGTAGGACTGAGGGTTGCAACTCTAAATGTGGGGACAATGACAGGCAAAGGTAGAGAGCTGGCTGACATGATGCAGAGAAGAAAGGTAGATGTTTTATGTGTCCAAGAGACCAAGTGGAAGGGCAGCAAGGCTCGCAGTATTGGAGCAGGGTTCAAACTGTTTTACCATGGTGTGGATAGAAAGAGAAATGGAGTAGGGGTGGTCCTGAAGGAGGAGTTGGCAAAGAATGTAGTAGAGGTGAAGAGAGTGTCAGATAGGGTGATGTGTCTGAAGGTAGAAGTAGAAGGTCTGATGCTAAACATAGTAAGTGGTTATGCTCCACAGGTTGGATGTGATGGGGAGGAGAAAGATAAATTTTGGAAAGATTTGGATGAAGTGATAGAGAGTATTTCCAGGGAGGAAAGAGTGGTGATTGGAGCAGACCTGAATGGACATGTTGGTGAAGGAAAAAGAGGGGATGAAGAAGTGATGGGTAGGTTTGGTGTCAAGGAAAGAAACCAGGAAGGACAGATTGTGGTGGATTTTGCCAAGAGAATGGAAATGGCTATAGTCAATACCTATTTCCAAAAGAGGGAGGAACATAGAGTGACCTATAAGAGTGGAGGAAGGAGTACACAGGTCGACTACATTCTGTGTAGAAGAGGAAACCTGAGGGAGATTGGAGACTGTAAGGTTGTGGCAGGGGAGAGCGTGGCCAGACAGCATCGGATGGTTGTGTGTAGAATGACTGTTGTTGCGAAGAAGAGAAAAAGAGTAAAATCAGAGAAGAAGACCAAATGGTGGAAGCTAAAGAAGGAAGAATGTTGTGAGAAATTCAGAGATGAGCTGTTAAAGGCTCTGGGTGGTAAGAAAGAGCTTCCAAGTGACTGGGCTACTACAGCAACAGTAATTAGAGAGACCGGTAGGAAGGTACTTGGTGTGTCATCTGGACAGAAAATGGATGATAAGGAAACCTGGTGGTGGAATAGTGAAGTGCAGGACGCCATTCAAAGAAAGAGATTAGCCAAGAAGAAATATGACAGTGAGAGGACTGAAGAGAGGAGACAGGAATATAAGGAGATGGGACATAGAGCAAAGAGGGAAGTAGCTAAGGCAAAGCAGAGGGCGTACAATGAGTTGTATGGGAGACTGGACACTAAAGAGGGCGAGAAGGACTTGTACCGATTGGCAAGACAGAGGGATCAGGCTGGAAAGGATGTGCAACAGGTTAGGCTTATTAAAGATGGGAATGGGAATGTTCTAACAAGTGAGGAGAGTGTGATGGGAAGATGGAAGGATTACTTTGAGGAGCTAATGAATGAAGAGAATGAAAGAGAAAGAAGAGTGGAGGTCATAGAAACTGTGGACCAGGAAGTGGGAAAGATTAGTGAGGGTGAAGTCCGGAAAGCTCTGAAAAGAATGAAGAAGGGGAAGGCAGTAGGACCTGATGACATACCAGTGGAGGTTTGGAAATGTCTTGGAGAGATGGCAGTGAGGTTTTTGACTCAAATATTTAATGGAATATTTGAGGGTGAGAAAATGCCTGAAGAATGGAGAAGAAGTGTGCTGGTTCCCATTTTTAAGAACAAGGGTGATGTACAGAGTTGTAGCAACTACAGGGGAATTAAGTTGATGAGCCACACAATGAAGATCTGGGAGAGAGTTGTGGAAGCAAGGCTTAGACAAGAGGTGACTATCTGTGAGCAGCAGTATGGTTTCATGCCAAGAAAGAGCACCACAGATGCCATCTTTGCTTTGAGGATGTTGATAGAGAAGTACAGAGAGGGTCAGAAAGAACTCCATTGTGTGTTTGTGGATTTAGAAAAAGCATATGACAGGGTGCCAAGAGAGGAGGTGTGGTATTGCATGAGGAAATCTGGAGTGGCAGAAAAGTATGTTAGACTGGTACAGGACATGTATGAAGACAGCAGGACAGTGGTGAGATGTGCTGTAGGAGTGACAGATAGCTTCAATGTGGAGGTGGGATTGCATCAAGGATCGGCTCTGAGCCCCTTCTTGTTTGCTCTGGTGATGGACCGACTAACAGATGAGGTCAGGCAGGAATCCCCATGGACTATGATGTTTGCAGATGACATTGTGATATGTGGTGAGAACAGGGAACAAGTGGAAGAGAACTTGGAGAGGTGGAGGTATGCACTTGAAAGAAGAGGAATGAAAGTCAGCCGTAGTAAGACAGAGTACATGTGTGTGAATGAGAGGGAGGCCAGTGGAACAGTGAGGCTACAAGGAGCAGAGGTCACAAAGGTGCAGGACTTCAAGTACTTGGGGTCCACTGTCCAGGAAAATGGGGAATGTGGTAAAGAGGTGAAGAAGAGAGTCCAGGCAGGATGGAGCGGATGGAGAAAAGTTTCAGGAGTGATTTGTGACAAAAAGGTGTCAGCAAAGGTCAAAGGAAAAGTTTACAAGACAGTGGTGAGACCAGCTATGTTGTATGGTCTGGAGACAGTGGCATTGACAAAAAGACAGGAGAAAGAACTGGAAGTAGCAGAAATGAAGATGCTGAGGTTCTCCTTAGGAGTGACAAGGATGGATAAGATCAGGAATGAGATAATCAGAGGTACAGCACATGTTGAACAACTGGGAGATAAAGTTAGGGAGGCCAGACTGAGATGGTTTGGACATGTCCAGAGGAGGGACAGTGGGTATATTGGTAGAAGGATGTTAGAAATGCAGCTGCCAGGAAAAAGACACAGAGGAAGGCCAAAGAGGAGATATATGGATGCAGTTAGAGAGGACATGAAGGTAGTTGGAGTGAGGACAGAGGATGCAGAGGACAGAGTGAGGTGGAGGAGGATGACTCGCTGTGGCGACCCCTGAAAAGGGAAAAGCCGAAAGAAGAAGAAGATTCGGAAAGTTTGATAATTGATTTATAGAGTAATGTGGGTTTCATAACCTGACAAAAGGTTTTATGTTATAACGGCAAACATATTTTTCTACATCTATGCAAATATATACTGTGTATGTAGTAATTGTAAGTTGAATAAGTACATTTTTTTTATTTATTGACATCATTAAGGAGTAGTTGCTATTATTTTACATTACATTTAGTTAACTTTAGCTACATTTATACTGTCTTACAATTACATCTGACCCTTTGCGGGTAACCATTATGCTGATGTGGTGGAAATTTGTTTAACACCCCTGTCTTAGATGCTCAAACCACTATCTTAAATTCAAAAAGGCATTCAATACAAGATCAACTGGACTTTATTTGTTGCAGAAAACGTTTCGACTCCTATCCAGGAGGCTTTTTCAATTCAATTCAATGAAGCAAACTGTGAGAGTTTGGAGTTTGCTTCATTGAATTGAATTGAAAAAGCCTCCTGGATAGGAGTCGAAACGTTTTCTGCAACAAATAAAGTCCAGTTGATCTTGTATTGAACGACTTTTTGATTTTATCATGTCCTGGACGACTGAGAATCTTCACCAGCATACTATCTTAAACAGATGCTTAATGTGATTTTCAAATGTAAGATGAGAGTCCATTTTTATTCCAAGATTTGTAAAAGAGGTGGAGAAGGGGATGTCTTGACCAGAGAAGGAGATTGGCACCCCTCACCAGATACAAACATCAAATTTAACCAATCAATATGGCCTCAGTCTTGGAGCAGTTTAATTGAAGAAAGTTCTGATTCATCCATGCCCTTATTTCCTCCAGGCAGGTAGAGAGGGCAGTGAGTGAAGATGGAGATGGGGATGATGAGGATGCTCCAGTCCTGATGTAAAGCTGTGTATCGTCGGCATAGCAGTGAAAAGAAATGTTGAACTGATTAATAATTTGACCTAAAGGCAGCATGTAAAGGGAAAACAGCAGGGGCCCCAGAACTGACCCTTGAGGGACACCACAGGAGACACTGACTGTCTGGGAAGTGGCATTGCCAAGACTAACACATTCCAGCCTATTGGAGAGGAAAGATTTGAACCAGTCCAGGACAGTGTCACAGAGACCGACCTCCACATGAAGACGGTGGAGGAGGATACTATGGTCCACAGTGTCGAAAGCTGCAGTGAGGTCAAGGAGGACAAGGATGGAGGGAGAACCAGTGTCAGCAGCCATGAGGACATCATTGGTAACTCTCAGCAATGCAGTCTCAGTACTGTGAGCTACTCTGAATCCAGACTGGAACTTCTCATACAGAGAGTGTTGCTGTAGGTGGTCCTGCAGCTGAGCAGCAACTGCTTTTTCCAGCACTTTAGACAGAAATGGGAGGTGAGAAATTGGGCGGTAATTAGAAAAAATGTCGGGATCCAAATTAGATTTTTTCAGAAGAGGCCTAATGATTGCAGTTTAAAAAAGTGAAATGAGCAACAAAAAAAAGACTGAAATTAGCTAAACATAAAAAGTGTACCATAATAAAAACAAGCTGAAATTAGCAGAAAAAGGCTGAAAGGATCACCTAAAGTTTAAATTATTTGAAAGCATTACAAAAGGTGGAACTTAGCAACAAAAATTTTAAAAAGGCAAACGAACACCTGCAAAGTAGCTAAAAAAGCTGAAAGCTGAACCAAAACTAAAGCTGAAATGAGTAGTGAGATGCTTTCAACAGCACAAAGTGTTTGAAGGAAGGATGTGAAGAGAGCTCCATTTTGGATGAGAAAACACAGCTGAGAAAGCAAAATAGTTAAAATAGTAAAAATTGCACGAGTCATGGCAAGAATGTTGATACATGAATTGTTGAAATGGCGCAAAAATTACAGAACGAGTTACATCCCAAAAATCATATAGAAGAAAAAACGATCTCAAAAGCGTAAATGAATAATAAACATTTGCATTATTTAAAGTTTTTCTTGATTCCTGTATTACAACACAATATAAACAATACAGCTAGGAAGTAAATGTATCAAAGGAATTATATCCTCGTATATGCCAACAAACTGGATCAAAACTGCCTCTGCTGATAAATAGTTTACACAGCATGAAGTAAACTTGCAGCTATTTGTGAAACTTTTGCCTTAGCAGAAAGTTTTGTTTCCTGCACTTTCATCTAAACGAAGAGTTACTGCCTCCTCTTTTTCTGCAGTGCACAGCAAGCGTTCACAAAACTGCTCTCCTCAGAAACAACCAAAAAAAAGACAATTTAAATGTGCGAGTGTGAGCAGTAATCATTGACTAACTGCGAGATGTTTGAATTTATCACACCGGACCAAACAAGTATGAGAAATACAACTGGGGGGGAAATGAACAAACAAATAGAATGACCACAGTTCTTATTTAGTGTTCAATTGAGGAGTAATATTAGCTCTATTTGTTCTCGGCGGCCACGCGGGTTTCACTCATCGGCTTCAATCAGACGGTCATAAAATGAGAGACGGCGCAGTCAGCATGCTAAACGTGGGCTGCTCTGAGTCAGAACAGCAAGAAGTGTCGGCAAAGATTTTATTTTGTCTTTCATTCTTTTTGAAAAACTGGTTAAAACATGGAGAGAAAAGGAGTCTTGTAGAAATCCTATTACAGTATATTATTAAAAATGGCAAGGACAGGGCAGAAAGGTTTCTGCCCATGTGCTTGTCTCTACTTCAAGTCCTGATGCTGCTCAATAATCCAGGTGGATAAATCGAACAAGGTTGAGTCAGGTCCTCTAGACAGATTCTTCTTTGTTGAAACGTTGCGTCTTTCATCCAACCCTAACTCAACCAACCTTGTTAAACTTGTCTGTACTGTTGGCAAAATATCTCATGAATCACTGAATGGACTTGAATGAATCTCTCAGATGGCTGTCACAGACAACTTGCATCAGAAAACACCAAAATGTGTACATTTCTGTCAGAACTATAGATATTGAAGTAAAACTGGGTGTAGTCAATGAGACTGATCATCGTTTGTCATGATCTGAGTTTTTTGTTTGTTCATCTGCTTTAGTACATTTTTTATGGTTGATATTTTTAAGTTCCCTGTGTTCTCTCTGCCATATCTCACTCCTCAGTCACTTCCTGAGTGTTCAGCCTACCACTCTCACCTGTTCTCAGTCTGTAATCATATCATAAGTCCCATCTTTGTTGAACCATGTATGCCTACAACTATAAGTAGTGAGGACTTTGAGATTCTTTATAAATAAAATTATTTCAATTAGAGAGAAAATTCAAAACCATCCTTCCTTCTACTATCCCTAGTCCCCTGTCAAATGAGACAACTTAAAAAAAATAGCTAGAGCCTGATTTGTTGCTGCTGATCAGTTTCATGCTGCTGTGTTCATTCGTGCTCATCTGCTCATACAGACTCATGTTTGTGCTGCTGTTTGGAGTAATGTTTTTCTATGATATTAGAGGTGGTGTGACAGGATTTTGGAACTATGCATAAAGTGGCACAACATATACTCAGCTTTGATTTTTTTGTACACAGATGCGTCGAATAATTAATATATAAAAGTATTTTTTAATAAAATAGTTCTCTGAAGTGCGTCACAGTTTTTGGGTGGAGAAAGGAGGGGTCAAACGCCGAGAATTTTTATGACGCAATGGCCAGAACGCACCTTGTAAATAACAAATAGTGAATATATAAGCCGAGGAATTAAGCAATTTAATTGAAGATTTGAGCGATTTGTCTTCAGTTTGGGAAACCGAAGTTATTTCGAGTGATGAACAACAAACAAATGGGTCTTCACCCATATTTATTTAAGTCTTACCGTTCAGAAGCGAGGGGGCTCCGAGAGGGACAGCTTTGTTTTGTCCATTCTTGACAAAGTTTTTCATCTTTTGGGAAAGTGAAAAGGCTCACTTGTTCACTGGCGATATTAGAACACCCAAATGCGACACAATGTACCGGCATTTTTCAAGTTGTACAAAAAAAAAGGTGATCTTGAACACAATGACACTGCTTGCTAATAGCAGCCGCGGACAGAACTTCTAGTCCCTACGTCACAGACGTCGCATGCGTAAGTACCCGGATGTCCCGTGACAAAACACGGTGCCAATTTTAAAATCATTTTGAAACAGTTTCATTGATTTATCATTTTGCTTGTAAAAACGAACATAGTAGAATGAAACAACATATGCAGTATACAGTATGTTGTGCCACTTTATGCATAGTTCCAACATCATGTCACACCACCTTTAATGCTTAGTGTATTTTTGGTTGGTGTTTTTCTTAGTTCATATCTTATATGTTATCATAATAATAAATTCAATTTATACCGCACTTTTCATTAATAAAAATCTCAAAGTGCTACAACAATAAAACAAGTGATAAAATCAAGTAAAATCAATAATGATATCAACTAAGATTAAAGACAGAATCATGTGGAGGCAGAATAGGCCGGCTTAAAAAAAAATAAAAAAAATAAAAAAAATGATAAAACCAAGTAAAATCAATAATAATCAGTGGCGGCCGCCACTAGAGGGCGCTAGGGGCACCGCCCCTCCTTGGAACTGCAGCTCTTCACCATTTGAAGATTTAATTTTTTTTAAATAAAAATGAAATAATAAAATAAAAATATTTCTAAATGTATGCATATAAGTTTTTAGTTGTGTAGGATAAATATTTTATGAGTAATGATTAGTTGTTTGTTTCAAAAAAAGTTTTCTGATTGTGACGTACTTCCGGTTCCCCGCTGGGCGCCGCCTACGGCTTTTCCATTTAATCTAATTATAACTAGCGCTAAGCGCATGCGCAGTTTATGTCCCATCTGTCCAAAATTATTGGACTGTTCAGGTCGCATTTTCCGTCGCCCGGAGGCTTGGACTCGTCTCGTGATCGTTGCGGTTCGCCAGCGTTTCCGGTTCGAGCCGAGGAGGGAGGGGGAGCGGGGGACCATCTCTGTTTACACTCAGAGCTGATCACACGCAACTAGCGACGTTGAAACAGCAGTTATTATTAATGGTGCCTTTCTACACAGGTAAGCAAGTAATATTAAGGGAGTTTAATGAATCACATGAGCAAAGTTTGAGCTGATGCGTGACGTGGTGTTGTGTGTGTGTTGCGGTCAGTTACACAGTAGCTAGCTACTAGCTGTGCTTATGTTGTGGTGTACTGTACAACATTATAAAAGTTGCTAGTTATAAACCCGAATGTTTGAACGACTCCTGTCTGTCCATCTTCAGCTCATGAACTGTTTTACTCCTCAGAGTGTCTGTGTTAACTTACTTTTATCTCGTTTCGTTTTGCAGCAGTTGCAAATTTTCTGATGAATAAATCTGAATGAATAAATAAACTTTAGTTTTAGTTCAGTTTAGTTAAACTTTAGTTTCATTATAAGTTGTATAACTTCTTCTTCCGGCACTCGGCAAGGCAGGTCGCATATCTTTCTGCTCTTCCCTCCCTAAGTTTTTCCTACTCCCTGCTTGCTTTTCGTCTCGTCTGCGACCCTTCAGCGCTCACTCGAACCAATATGGAATTAATCAATTGGGCTGTTTCTTCAATGGATAAGATTTTTTCCACGAAGCGGACCGTGTCAGGAGAAGCTGTCTGTCCCTCCGACACACACGCGGCTGGATACGTGCTGGACTCGTGGGGTCAGTGGCAGCCCATGTGTCTGTCCGTTCTGAGTGTCGAAGACGTGGAGGATTTGTGGATTATTGGATTATTGGTAGCAACTGCTCTGTTTTTTGGCGTAACCGGAGTTGTTTGTTATCGGAAGCTGAGGGAGGCTTCGGCGGCTATCAGAGCGCTGTCGGGACTGCCTGATCAGCAAAATTCTCTGAACCGGGTCGTGGGCTCCTCATCCCAGCTGCTGTATGAGCTCAATCGCACGATTGGTGCAGTGGTGGACCACCGTGCACCTGCTGTCCGTTTTGGGACTTGTTTGCAGCCACCCAGGATCGATCAAGGGACAGGTGGAAGCTCATGAAAGCGGGGCAGAGCAGAACCACATATTTGGATTTCTTTCGGCCATGAAACAGCACCCACAGACTTGGAGGCGGCAGTGGAAAAGAACACTGTGGTCTATTTGGATAACAAACGAAACATTATCTGGCTTCTGCACATGTCCTTGAAGCGGGCTGTGGGAATCCATTCTCCTAGAGTGAGAAGTTGAAGAGCCCCCCCCTCCCCTCCCCCTCCCCAGAGATTTCTGTGAGGCTTCGGATAACACCCAGCTGCACACCTGCTGAACTTTGTGTTTGTCTGAAATTAATCATGGACCCAATCTCCTTGCCTGCCGTATTTCCTTTGTTATTGTACCTAAATGTGCTCTGATATGGTTTTTACTGAATCACGCGGTGTCTTGAAGACAAAATGTGATTCATCTTTTTTTAATATCAATGCTGTGAATCCCAGTGTTTCTGCCTGTTTTTCCTGCTTTTGACCTTCATCTGGAGACAGATTGGGCCTGGCCGCGCTAAGAGTATATCAATGTGTTGAATAAACATGCCGTGTGTTGATAAAACATATCGTGTGTTGATAAAACATGTAATGTGCTTTGTTTTGCTGCAGCTTTTGCACTCATTTCTCTCTGGATGCCTGCAACTACATATTTACGTTGTAATCGGTGAAAATTGATGCAATGTTAATAAAACTCCTTGATTCCTTGATTCCTTGAAGTTGTGCTGTTGTTTCAAAGACACTCTAAACTTAAATAAACCAAGTATTTACCATTAAATAGTTTGAATTTTTCATGTTATGAAACAGTGATTATATAATTATTTGAATTTAATTTTAATATTATAAAGATCACTGTGGATGGGATGCAATTGAAATAACCTGGATATTATTATTTATGTTGTATTAAGAAAGTTAAAATGTGATTACATATGTGTACACAAAGCACCTCAAGCAATGTGGAAAATGCTAAAAAAAAAACATAATTAATGTGCCTTCTGTACTTTCTTTACAGAAAAAAATCCACACAACACCTTCATCTCTACACACCGGCATCCAATCTACCACCTGTGTAACAGACAGGTGGTGTACAGAAGAAGATCCAAGATGTCCAGCTTAACCTTATCATGCAGCAGGTGACTTCCCATATCCCAAAAGTGAGTATTTTCACTTGTGGTGTTTTACTATTTTTAACACTGTATTGATCTGGAGAATGAAAACAAAGTCTCTTGCAAGTTACTAGCTTATTAACATTGAAACATTTAAGGTGCATTTATATGGTGAAATGTTATATATGCTAAGATGCATTAGGAGTCAACTCAGGACCTTTAATATTAGGAATATTTAAGAGAACTGTCTGGTACTAAAAAAATACAGTAGATTGATTCTATTTATTTGCTCTCTCCACTGCACACCTGTAGAAGGAGGTGAGGTCTGAACTTCTCAGACCAGCTCGTCTCAGCCGTCTGAGGAAGTAGAGTCTCTGATGAACTTTCGTGATCAGGCTGGTGGTGTTGTTGCTCCAGCTGAGGTTATCGTTCATGTGTACCGTACACCTAAGTACTTGTAGCTGGAGACCACTTCCACTGCAGATCCTCCAATGTTCAGTGGGGTGTGGGGTTTGTTTGTTCCTTCTGAAGTCCACAATCATCTCCTTTGTCTTCTTCACGTTGATGTGAAGGTTATTGTCCTTGCAGGACCCAGAGCCTCTTTATCATAAAGTGGAAGAAAAGACCCTTAGACCAGTCTGGTGGGTGACCAACTTAAGGAGACTGATATCGGATTTTAGGTCACTTCACTTTCTTTAACAACAAACATGAACATGGCTGGCTGTGAGGGGCAAACACATGACATATAGTAGCTAAAAGACAGATGCTTAAACTGCTAAGCTTCAGCAAAAAGAGGAAAATATTGATGAGTAGCAAAACACTAGCTAAAGTAGCATTTTTTTTTGCTGAAAGTATCAAAATGCTAGTTAAAAGTAGCAGAAAAGTAGCAGAACAGTAGCTAAAATCTCAACAAGATAAAAAAGAAAACAGATTTAAGAGAATAATGTTTAAGGGAAAGTTTCATATTTTGAAAGATATAAAACTAGCAACAAAAAAGTAAGCTGAAATTAGCACAAAATATGTAAAAAGAACAATAAAGTGGTCATAGTGTTATGATTTCAAAGGTTTACCCAGTTGGTAATGAGACCCAGAACGACACAAGACAAAGAGGTGCAAAAGTAACAGTGTTTATTATTTACAGTGCAAGTCTATATACTGTACACATGTACAGGGATCTTCTGGATTTCCTAGAAGATGAAACAAACTGTCAGAAAGGCTTGACCAGAAGGCTCTTTCAAGATGATTGATCTAGTTTTGTTTGTTATTTTACAGAGAAATCCTTAGTTCCTTGAGATGAATCCCAGAGGGCGAAATGAGGCAGGCAAGTGGTTGGAGGGCAAGACACGATGAGCAGACAACTGGTCCCAGGACCAAGATGGAAACGAGGACTGGAAACACAACAAAAAACAAGGTAAGTGTCTCTCAAAGTACTGTACTCACAAACTGGCTAGAAGCATAAATACCATGAGTAGGCATCAATGCTCCAGCGAAGAGTACTTGACTGCAGCCTTAAGTATAGGTGGAGCTCATCAGGTGGATCACAGTAAAATAGATCATTTTTCTTCCCCATAAATCAGTTATTTAAAATCTAATCTGGAATCATTCCTCCTTGTTAGACTTCAGTTGACCTGTTTAAGTTGGGCCCAAATTTGTTATTATCTTTTGATTTATTTTTCATTGAAATTTAATTATTTGTTAGTTTATTTTTGGAACTATTAAATTGAATTATTTGGTGGATTTTTGAACACCTTTGTCCTTATTTAAGTCTGGACCCTCACAATTCTATTTATATTATGAACTTGTATTACTAAAATAATTATAACAGAATATGATAGAAGTTGTCCAACAATTGAAAAGTGGAAGCAGAACTGATGCCTCAAACAAGGTGAAGATGAACCATGTTTTATTAATGATAGTTTTATACAAATGGATACACCTGATATATACAAATAAAAACATGAACAAACTTACTTTACAGTATACAAACGTAATTATGCATACTTCTACACATGCTTAAAAAAATTTATGGCGCTCCCCCATAAAAAATCACCAGCCGCCACTGATAATAATATCAACCAAGATTAAAGATAAAATCATGTGGAGGCAGAATAGGCTTGCTTAAAAAGAAAGGTCTCTAAGCTGTTTTTGAAGTCAACCAGTGACTGTGGAGCTCTCAGGT
>JBBPBX010079460.1:0-16381 GCA_038048925.1 Garcialebias charrua
CAAGGCACTCGACTGAATCCACCGAAGACCACACAGGAGTTTGAGTCACATGATTGACCTACAGTAGCTGCCCTTAATCAATGTAGGTAAAAACAAATATGGTAGGTAAGCTAATAATTTTTGAGAAGACATTTGAATGGAAATAAACGATTAAATCTGCTGTTAAATGCAAAACGAAGAGATCAAGTAAGATGAGTGTCAATAATAAAATATTGGAGCTCAACAAATAAAGTCAGAGGTCAGCTTCAAACACACGTCTTCTGCTAGACCAGTAAGTTTATTGTTGGACCTCTTCAGTCACATATTGCTCCCTTCATAAGTAAACAAATGCACATGGTACCGGTGGTTAGCATCTCTTTCTTTTTTTAATTCTCTTTTTTATTCTACTTTCGGCTGCTTCTTGCGTTAGGGGTTTCCACAGCTAACTACTGTAAGTCGCATGAAGACAGAATTATTTCTACAAAAGTTGAGTCTGGTCCTCTGGACATTCAAAAAACAAAACAAAACAAAAAAAATTGTAGAAACGTTTCGTCTTTCGTCCGAAAGACTTCCTCAGTCTGAGGTGCTGTATTCACAGTGTTGCCAGGTGAGAAATGTAGGATTATCGTACTAGAGCCCTAAAATTATCGTATTTTGAGGGAAATTATCGTACACCCGTCATAAACAAAATAACAAGTATGCACTATAGTCACTCTGTTGTTTAATAGCGTCTAACAGGCACTCACAGCTTTGTGGCGTCTGTACTGGTGGGAACCATAGACATTAATACGCATTATTGTCTGGTGGCAACTACGAGCGAGCCCCCCCACACCATAGATATCTTATATAGAACACATGATATCTATGCCCCACACACTCTTCTTGTTTTGTTTCATGGCGGTCGGATTAAACCACCACCGAGCTGAAGTGTGGACAGGAGATAAAAAAAATAAAAATTCTGTAAAACTAATTTAAAAACTCAACTAAATTCTGTCTATTAAGTTTGTATTTTCAAGGAAATAATAACTTGATCTTTAACTTTACTAATATCACTGCTAAAAACATCCCTAATTGTACCCTGATGCATGCTCAATAATCCAGGTAGAAAAATCTAAAAAAGCTAAGTCTGGTCCTCTGGACATTCAAAAATCCCTAATTGTAAATTTAATATTCATTTTATTTATTTATTTTTGGAAATGCATTCTTTGTTTCATACCCTGGACATTCCATAAAGACATGTTGAACCGTTTCAGGGAAATTGCTGGTGCACATGTCACAAAAAAGTCCTGTTTCATGCTTTGCAATTATTTTAAGAGATTTATTAAGGTCTGTGTGTCCTGTTCTAATGCGAGTAAGTTCCTGTTTCTTCCTGCTTTCCTTGTATATCTTACCTTATGAATGTTGTGTAAATGTCTTCCTGTATCAGTAATGTCCCAGTTTTCCTGTCATGTTTTCTTAATATATTTCTTTATTATAATTTAACGTTCAACTTTATATAAACGTTCTATCATTTTCATCACTTCTTCCAGACCGTGTCACACGGCTCTGCTTTTTCTAACGCATGGGGCGGGTGCAGCGGACTTTTCAGCCAATCATGGTCGTTGTTCTGCATATACGTCACTCTTCTGTCACATTTAGAAAAGCACGATTGGCTGGAATTTCAAGACGCCTTCAGGGTTCACAAAAAAACTCCGACAGACAGTTGCGACAGGCTGATGGAAACCGATCACAACTACACGTTCACAGAATGGCCAAATTATCGTATTTTTGGCCTTTTTCGGGATTATTGATCGTACATCGTACAGAGGGCAAAATTATCGTACAAATATGATAATTATCGTACACCTGGCAACACTGTGTATTCAGCTCAGTCTTATAAATAGCTCCTTCTCATAGTGGATCAACCAGTTTGCTACTGACAGCCGAAACCAGCTGCTCACATGATCAAAGAGGACCATCAGCCTAACGATGGATCGTTAGCACCCTGATGGCTGTTTGCTGTTCACAGAGGGCTGACTGATACTAGCAATAACATCCTGAGGAAACATGGTATTTCGTTCCATTGTTACGCAGATGATTGCCAGATCTACCTGCCACTGAAACCAGCTAATGCAGGCACACTCCACCCTCTCCTAAAAGGTCTGGACGACATAAGGCCCTGTTTACACGGACAGTGTGTGGGGGAAACGGAACTTTTGGGTATGTTAATTAGGTTAAAAGTTTTGCATGGACACGGGCGAATTCTGTGGATACGACTCTCTCCCCCCCCACCCCCAGTCCTCATGACTTCACTGTAGTTACCATGCTGGGCCATTAGATGGCGCTGTGATTTTTGCTGGCTGAGGTAAACAGAGCAGACGAGGCAGCCTGCCTCGTCTGCTTTCCTCTCTGGCTAAAAGTTCAGCTAACTACAAGTTGTTGTCAACAAGTTAACAACAAGTTAAAGCTGGAATTTGGATAAGAGTCAACAGATTTGACACCAAGTGGGACCGCTTCATCTAACAAGCTGCACACCAGTTGCTGACTGGACCGGAACCGCGTCAACATGTCTGACTTTAGTCCGTGAGAATCAGCTGATTTCCAGCAGCGCTACAAGGTAAACAATGTTCTTAATAATGTTTCCTTGTGTTTAGTTCGATCACAGAACAACCAACTGAGGTTTTATTTTTATTTTTTTCCTGCGAGGTCGAAGCTGTTCCACGAAGCGGACCGGCGGTTCGGATGTGGGTCCAGTTTCCACCAGGATGAAAACAACAGAGTCCAGTTCATTAAAGTTCGGTTAACGTGTTTTTAAAAGTGTTCAATTTAATTCTCAGTGTTTGTGACATGAGTTTGTGGTGTTGAATAAACAAATAAATTAAAAATCAACCTGGTGTCTTCATTTTCAGCAGCATGTTAGGCATGACGTAACGAGTCCAGATAGCTTCATTTAGCTCAGATAAATTTAAATATCTCCCACGCTAACATAAATACTGTTTATTATTGTTAAACTGTTAATATATAGCACATTTAGTATGTTATAGTGCAGCGTGACACGTGAAATGTCCGACTGCCTCGTTAACAGCGACAACTGGATCCAGGCAGCTGGCTCTCTTCCAACACAGATGCAGGTAAGGTGTAGAATAATTAAATATGAGAATCAAAATATATTCCATCAGCTATAGTTCAGAAAGTGGTGCGTGTGTCCACTGTCCAGTCCACCGCCATTGTTAAAATGCCGGCTGTCTGCGCGTGCGTGCTGCGTGCATGTGTTCAAACAAAAGCTCCGCGGGAGATGTTTACATTATCAACGGGGGGTCAGCGAAAAACTTCCACCCTGAGAGGTAGATCAGAAAAGTATCGGATGCAAAGAGGGGGGCCAGCAGCGTCGTGTAGGCGATAAGCAAAGACGCAAAGAGAAAGTAGCGGTTACACTCAAAATACGCGCCGTGTAAACAGGGCCTAAGACATGGTTAGCTTCAAACTTCCTACGTTTTAACAATCAAAAGACTGAAGTCATCATTTTCAACCCTAGCTTAGCTGCCGCCTCTGATTTTATAAACTTGGACTCCCTCAAAAGCCCTATCTCAAACATTCTGTAAAAAATTTCGGGATGGTTTTTGACTCAGACTTTAAGTTCAATAAACAAATCATTTCTGTTCTGCAGAAAAGCTTTTTCCAACTGCGGCAGGTAGCTAAACTCAAGCCAGTGTTGTCCAGACCCAACCTGGAGACTCTAGTCCATGCGTACATCATTCACAACCCGCCTGGATTATTGTAATATACTGTATGCTGGGATCAGCCAGGCCTCTTTTGCACATCTTCAGCTCGTCCAAAATGCAGCAGCTCGGCTTTTAACCGGTACACATAGGTCTGAGCACATTACACCAGTTCTCTCCTCCCTTCACTAGCTCCCTGTGCGAACTAGAGTCGACTTTAAAATCCTGCTGTTGACCTATAAATGCCTAAATGGCCTCGCTCCCCTCTACCTCATGGAGCTGCTGAAAGCTTATGTTCCCTCGCGGGCCCTGAGATCATCCGATCAGCTGCTTTTGGAGGTTCCCAAAACACAACTGAAGCTCCGAGGAGATCGGGCGTTTTCAGTCATCGGCCCCAAACTTTGGAACAACCTGCCCCCCAACATATGGCAGGCCTCCTCCCTTCACCTGGTCAAATCCCTCCTAAAAACTCATGGGTTCTCTCTGGCGTTTCATACTGGGTGAGCTGACTTAGTGTACATGTATTTTGTTCTGTGTTTCTTTTTAAATGCTGTCCCTATACCTTTTGATGATATTTTATTGCTGTTAATTTCATAGTTAGCATTAGTGTGCGTTACAGTTTTCTGTTTTTATTTATTTTTGATGTTGTTGTAAAGCACCTTGATAGCAGTTTATCTGTTTTAACTGTGCTCTATAAATAAAGATGACTTGTCTTGACTTGAATAACAGCATTGTAAGAGGGGGACAGTTGAACCCGGAGGCCTCCACCCCTGTTTAATGATGGACGGTTTCTTTTCACAAAGATGGCCTCCTTTACTCCTCTCTCAAACCATTGTTCCTCTCTATCAAGGATGTGAACATCTTCATCCCTGAAAGAGTGACCGCTGGCCTGGAGATGAGTGTAGACCACAGAGTCCTGACCTGATGATGTTGATCTTCTGTGCTGGGCCATCCTTTTGGCCAGTGGCTGTTTAGTTTCCCCAATATAAGACTGATCACAGCCCTCCTGACACTGAACAGCATACACAATATTACCGGGTACTCTGTTTGTGCTGGGGGACTGGATCTTTGGGATGAACCAGTCTTTGCCATAATGTATTTTGGGGTTTAAAAGCCACTGGGATGTTGTGTTTAGAAAATAAACGTCTCAGTTTCTCTGATACTCCCGCAACATACCTGTCTTTGATTCTGTTCCTGTCTTTGATTTTATACGTCTACCTTATAATGTTTTGCTAGTTTTTTGATACTTGTCTAAAAAAAAAAAAAAGTATTTCTCTCTTTTGTTTTTTTTCTCTTTTGTTTTCTATTGTTTATTGTTTAAGGAAATTCTACCATTGCTGTTCATCGTTCTTTAGTTTTAGCAGGTCGCTTTCGTAAATGAGCCATGAGGCTCAATAAGATTTACCTGACTAAATAAAGGTTGAATGAATGAACATACGGAATGACCACTGGTCTGGGTCTGGGTTCCTTCTTTTCACCTGATGGCTGGCTGGAGTCCTGTTTGGGTTTCTTCTCTGCTTTCAGGAAGGCCCAGTTAGGATATCCACATTTCTCTAGAGCCTGTTTTGTGTGTGATTTCTCCTTCTGTCTGGCTCCTGAGTTAGTGGGGACGCTGTCTGCTCTGTGATACAGAGTCCTGATGACTCCTAACTTGTGCTCCAGAGGGTGATGGGAGTCAAACTGTAAATACTGGTCTGTGTGTGTGGGTTTGCGGTACACCTCAGTTTGCAAATGTCCTCTATCAGAAACTGAGACCTCACAGTCCAAGAAAGCCAACCTGCCATTTTTTAC
Organism: Garcialebias charrua; assembly: GCA_038048925.1. Classification (NCBI taxonomy): domain Eukaryota; kingdom Metazoa; phylum Chordata; class Actinopteri; order Cyprinodontiformes; family Rivulidae; genus Garcialebias; species Garcialebias charrua. The sequence goes on from JBBPBX010079460.1 coordinate 5,469, forward strand.
ATCTTCTCGTGTGAACTTGAAATAGTTATCCACAGAGTTGATGTGATCAATAAAATGTCGGACTTCCTGAGATTTAATTTGAACTTAGGTGTCGTCAACATACCTGAACCAATGACTTGGTGGTCTCCCTGAAAAGGATGTCAAAGCTCTCTTTTCTACCTCCTCCATGTACATGTTGGCAACAATAGGATAAACTGGAGACCCCATAGCACACCCATGTTTCTGCCTATAATATTGCTCCCTATATGTGAAGTAGGTTGACTGCAGGCACAGTTTCAAGAGTTGACCCAGTTGCTCTGTGGAAAGCGTGGTCCTGTTGCTCAGAGTGGTGTCTGATTTTAAAGACCGTGTAAAGTGAAATTAAATGTGTGTTTTTAGTTTGTCACATGGCATAAATATGTGTTATTAATCACCCATAAATCTGACTGATTAAAAACATTGTTTTCCTTATAAAATTAAGTCTCAAAAATCATGAAAAAACATAATTGTGCCCTGGTCTGAAACTGTGGGGGCGTGTCAGCGCGTGGGCGTGGTTTCAGCGCAGTACTGCGGCCTGCAGCTGAGCTGTGTGTGGAGAGGCAGACAGCAGAGCCAGTAAACCTGCTCTGTTTTTATCTGAGTTCTGTCTGTAACAGCAGCTACTTTTTCCAAGAGTTACGCTGTTTTTGTAAATAGTTTTCTTGTGTGTTTTTAATCTGGAATGAATTTAAAAAAAAAAAGTTGTACCATGCGGGAATTGAACCCATAAGGTTTGGGACGGAAGGCAAACGCTTTATCCATTGACCTATCCAGGCATTACAGATACTCAGTATAAAACCACGCGGTATAAAAACACGTTATGATTTGTACGGGTGCCCTGACCATTGCGACATCCAGGGAAGATGCACGAACGAGGCATAATTGATTAGCTAGCTAACAATGAACAAAATATCTATGCTATTGCTATCTGATGCTATCTGCGATTCGCGAGTGAACGGCTCCACCGAGGCGAATTTATACGGCTGGAGCTGCAGGGGGTGGGGCTATACTTAAGAAGACCGCGTGACGAAACGCGGTCACATTTAAAACACGCCTAAAAAATCCTGAAACAGAAATATCTTTATACACAGTTTGCTCTATAACTCCAAAATTAATTGAGCTACAATTTTGAGACTTTTTACTCATTTACAAGATTACAATTATGACATTTATAATGTTTATTGAAGAAAATGTTGAAATTCACTTTACACGGTCTTTAACCTTAAACAGACCACCTCTACTGCCTCATCAACAGGAATGCACATAAAGAGTTATGTGACATCAAAAGAGACCATTGTTTCATCAGTCTCCATGATGACATCCCTCACCTTATCCACAAAGTCCATGGTGTTCTGTATGTGATGTTCTGAGCTGCCAACTAAAGGGATAAGTACAGATGCCAGACATTTGGAAACATTGTAAATGACCGAGTTAATCATGCTAACAATTGGTCTTAAAGGTAGGCCTACACCTTGTTTGTGGATTTTGGGTAAACCATGCAGACTTGGCGTGGCCTCCCCTGGGTACAGTCTGTGGTACATAATACGGTCAATAGCGTTGTCCTGCTCCAGCAATCTATCAACTGCTTCTTGTAACCACTTGCTGGATCTCTTTTCAGCAGTTCATAAGTGGTTAAGTCACTATGGAGTGTCATAACTTTCTGTTTAAACAGCATAAACTATTTTTTGCTTTATGGATATTTTTATCTGTTCTTTATGACTTTGCAATGAGTACATTTAAAGGTAAAAAGAAACGTAGGAATTGTTTCTTACCAGCCTTCCCGCCTCATTATTGTGAAGGTTAATGAGTGTCCTTATGTCACTTCTGCCTCTTCTCTTCTTGGTATCCATAAATTGTTTGGACTTTTCATAACCAAATTCCACATCGTCTCCACAACCTCCCCACTCCCATTTAACTCCATCCCCAGGAGAAGACGAAGAAGGTGGCCTGGGAGGTGCTTTGTTTCTGGTTGCTTCACAGCCACACTGCAGGAGGTCTCCCATACTGCAGGCCTGGGTCACAGCGTGTGTCACAGCAGCTGCTGTGATAGCATAGACAAATGCTGTTTCCCGAATATCTGCAGTAAGAGGGACAATGGACAGAAGTCAACACAAATTTTACATACCGTATTTTTCGCTGTATAAGTCACATTTTTTGCATTAATTAGCATGCCTGTGACTTATACAACATATACAGTAAAGCAACATATTAATTTTTTTTTCTTCATATTTATAACCCACATTTTTGGCTGAGATCTGACGATTTAATTCATTCTGACATGGAAAATATTGAACACTACCATTTTCAGCCACTAGAGGGCCCTGGCAAGCAAAGTGTCTCATTAATAGGTAAAACTGACTATTTATCTTCATCTCACTCAGGAACCCCTGGAGCAAATGTCAAATCAGCTAATTTTGCCATGCCGCCCAGGCAAAATGCAGATGATTTGACCATTAAAGTGCATTTATTAAGAAAAAGTACAACTGAGACACACCTTTGCTACAATTTCGAGCAAACAAATAAATGTGTTAGTGTTAATCTTGTTAAATTCTTGTTAAAGTCCTCCTGTGCATACTCCCGTGGCCGCCATTTGGCAGCCGATCAATTGTTGGCACACCGGCCCACGTTTCCGGGTTATAGGGGAGTGGTGGCGCAAGAGGTTAAGAAGGTGCGCTTGTGATCGGAAGGTCGCCGGTTCAAGCCCCGGTACCGACAACATCAAAGATGTGGGTGGGATAAGTGAAGCGGTCACACTTGTCTCCACCCTCATCTGCCCCACTCTGGGCCCTTGAGCAAGGCCCTTAACCCACACCATCTGCTCCCCCGGGAACCCTAGATATCAGCTCTCTGCTCCACACAGAGGGCTGTGGTTGCTCGGTGGTCTGTGGTTGTGTCAGGAAGGGCATCCGGCGTAAAAACAACTGCCAAATCTTCGTGCGACCAGTTCGCTGTGGCGACCCCTAACGCAGGGAAAAAAGCCGAAAGAAGAAAAAAAAAAAAAATATATATATATATATATATATATATATATATATATATATATATATATATATATATATATATATATATATACAAGTATACAAATGTGTATGTGTGGGGGGGTTGTGCATATTTATACAGTATGCACATATGTATATTTATATGTGCGTATACATATTTATATGTGTATATGGATATACGTGTGCATGTGTATGTGTGTATACGTATAAATATGTGAGTACAAGTTAATTTGTACTGTTAAATAAACACTGTGACAATGTGTCACAGTTTTTGAAAATCATTTTAAAGATAGGTTAAACTGAGATAACCATGCAATTCCATCTTAATGCCACATTAAAGTTGTACAAACAAGCCCCAAGGCAAAGCAATTTGTTATCAGTCAGCATAGTTTAAAAAGCCACTGGGCATTCCTAATATACCAGACAATACTTGTCTTGTACTATATCCTGTCATAAATAAATAAATAAATAAATAAATAAATAAATCAGCAGAAAATAGAGAACAAATTACAGTAATCTGTTCCAAAAAATGTACTTTCAAAAACTACACAACAATCCCAAGTTGCTAACTCACATAACTAAATGACCGTTTTTACTGATTTTCATATAAAAATGTCATTTGTATTATTATTTTTTTATCCAGTGAGTCGCGTTGGAACAAGATAAAAGCACTTTGTTTTGAATCCTGATCTGTAACTACAACCCTGAGCATCACTGGATTTGTGGTGCTGAGAGGGCAGCTGTTTCTTTCTAATGCACACACTTTCAAACACTTGCACTTTCATGCACACCACAGCTGGTGGCTTATTTTGGGTGTGGAGCTTAACACTCTCTGCTGAAGGAATGTCCAACTATAACTGCAAATTGATCGTGTGTCTACCACAGTGGATTCAGGATTACTTTCTTCCACAGTCATTATCTACAGTCATTGTAGCTATTTTTATTCACTTGACAACAAAATAACAACAAAGATAGCATGACACAAAGGTCTATTATTGTAATTGCTGCTATGATATAAAAAGGTGGGGACATGTGCACATAGTTTATACAACATTTTTATTTTTGCAGGGTTTTTTGCAGTTAGCAAGAACTTTTTTCCAATGGATGTTGTCTGCTTTACCCCACCCCAAACCAGAAAAATCTTGAGTCTATAACTTGAAAATGTGTCGCCAGTATGCTTGTATGCTTTCTTTTGTTCTTTTATCCTGTTGTATCTATTATTTTTGTTTCTGCTGTAAATGTGAAATTGTCAACACAATCTTGTTTTGACCATTTTAAGTCATGCAAGTTGAAATGATTGGTGCTCGAGCCTGAACGATAGGCAGAATTCATACTTTTAAATAAGCATTTAATAATAATAATAATAATGAATTCAATTTATAACGCGCTTTTCATTAGTGAAAATCTCAAAGCGCTACACACATTGAATGCTACACACATTCATACACCGGTAGTGGCAGACTACCATGCAAGGTGCTTTCCAGTCCTACCGGGAGCAACTCGGGGTTAAGTGTCTTGCCCAAGGACACAACGACACATGGTGAGGGGAACCGGGATATGAACCGCCAACCTTCCAATCGGGGGACGACTGCCATTACCACTACGCCACGGCCGCCATTTATACAAATAATGTCCCAATTGTGTAGAACATACAGAAAAAATGGGCTATTTTCAAGCTGGGTGCACAAAATCTCAACAACATTTAATTAACAGGAAAAAAACAATGCTATAGATGTAAAATCAAAACATTAATAATAATAATAATAATGAATTCCATTTATAATGCACTTTTCATTAATAAAAATCTCAAAGTGCTTAATGACCAACTTTCTGTTAAAAAAGATCAGAGTCAAAGTCAGATATGTATTTATCTCATGTGGTACATGTGGTGGAATGAGATTATGTACACCATAAAATGTAAAAGAAAAACAGTCATAAGATCTAAGATATGAACTAAGAAAAACATCAACTAAAAATACACTAGCACTAGTAGCATAAAAACATTACATCAAACAGCAGCATGAACATGAGTCTGTGTGAGCAGAGGAGTACGAATGAACACAGCAACACGAAACAGATCAGCAGCAACATGAAACAGATCAGCAGCAACATGAAACAGATCAGCAGCAACATAAAACAGATCAGCAGCAACATGAAACAGATCAGCAGCAACATGAAACAGATCAACAGCAACATGATGTAGTTCCCTTTCAGTGTGGTCTCTCGGTGCAACATACTTGCTATGGGAATTGCGCCCCCGCGCGATTACCTGAAGGAATACATTCACGCCTTTTACGGCAGGGGGCGTCACCCCGCGCCAGAGGTACCGCCTTTTAGGTACTTAAGCAAACTACCTCTTTTCGCGGGACTTCTATGCTGCTCCATCGCTCAACCTGAGGTGAGCTCGCTCCTTGCACAGAGCGCACAGAGAATTTTTCCCTGCGTACTGCATGACTAGCGAAAGCTAGTCCAGCACATTTCTATAACCTCTAAGTTTTTTCTTCTCCTCTCTCCACAGGTTGCTTCGCTCAATGGCGTTATAACTACGCCACAACTGCTACCCCGGCTAACATCCTAGCGGGCTAGCCAGTGAAAGCGACACGACGGAGGAGACACTTGAACAAAGAAGAAAATGGATTCTGGAAGGACTCGCTCGCCTTATCTCGGACATGCCTCCGGAGTCCATCCATCCATTTTCTTCCGCTTATCCGGGGTCGGGTCGCGGGGGTAGCAGCCTAAGTAGGGAGGCCCAGACTTCCCTCTCCCCAGCCACTTGGAGCAGCTCCTCTGGGGGAATCCCAAGGCGTTCCCAGGCCAGCCGAGAAACATAGTCCCTCCAGCGTATCCTGGGTCTTCCTCTGGGTCTCCTCCCGGTGGGACATGCCCGGAACACCTCACCAGGGAGGCGTCCAGGAGGCATCCTAACCAGATGCCCGAGCCACCTCAACTGGCTCCTCTCGATGTGGAGAAGCAGCGGCTCTACTCCGAGTCCCTCCCGGATGACTGAGCTTCTCACCCTATCTCTAAGGGAGAGTCCAGCCACCCTGCGGAGAAAACTCATTTCAGCCGCTTGTATCCGAGATCTTGTTCTTTCGGTCATAACCCAAAGCTCATGACCATAGATGAGGGTGGGAACGTAGATCGATCGGTAAATTGAGAGCTTTGCCTTTTGACTCAGCTCTCTCTTCACCACGACAGACCGGTACAGCGCCCGCTTCACTGCGGACGCTGCACCTATCCGCCTATCGATCTCACGCTCCAGTTTTCCCTCATTCGTGAACAAGATCCCGAGATACTTAAACTCCTCCACTTGGGTAAGGACCTCCTCCCCGACCCGGAGAGGGCACGCTACCCTTTTCCGGCTCAAGACCATGGCCTCGGATTTGGAGGAACTGATCCTCATCCCGGCCGCATCACATTCAGCTGCAAACCGCTCCAGCGAAAGCTGTAGATCACGAGCTGATGAAGCCAATAGGACCACATCATCTGCAAAAAACAGAGAAGCGATTCTAAGGCCACCAAAACGGATCCTCTCAACACCTTGGCTGCGCCTAGAAATTCTGTCCATAAAAGTTATAAACAGAATCGGTGACAAAGGGCAACCTTGGCGGAGTCCAACTCTCACCGGAAACGAGCCTGACTTACTGCCGGCAATGCGGACCAAGCTCTGACACCGGTCGTACAGGGACCTAACAGCCCATATCAATGGGCCTGGTACCCCATACTCCCGGAGTACCCGCCACAGAACCCCCCGAGGGACGCGGTCGAATGCCTTTTCCAAGTCTACAAAGCACATGTAAACTGGTTGGGCAAACTCCCACGCACCCTCCAGGACCCTGTTGAGGGTGTAGAGCTGGTCTAGTGTTCCACGACCAGGACGAAAACCACACTGCTCCTCCTGAATCCGAGGTTCGACTATCCGACGGACCCTCCTCTCCAGAACCCCTGAATAGACCTTACCAGGGAGGCTTAAAGCTCCACTGACATGTTCTTTTAACTTTTCAAAAAATGGCACAACATATATAAATATTAAGATAGACCTCTGACCGTTTTTGCTAAAATAATGTTCAATGAATGAAATTTCCTCTCAAAATATTTTAAATTTAGCGCCGTTTTTTTAGACCATAAATCCGGATTTTCCGGTCACGTGTCAGCATTACCGATTTGACGTCACGTCCGATACTGAACTCTGCTCAAACCGTACATTGAATGGACAAAAATATAAACGCATCCGTCGAATTTAGCCAATTAAAACTACATTTTAGCGATTTGGCTTCAGTTTGGGGAAAAAAAAGTTATTTTGAGTGATGCACAACGAACGGAAAGGTTTATATTCTCCGTTTTGCTTTTTTTTTTCAAGGGAGGTTTCACATTGAGCACCAGATGGCAGCAGAGCTATCGTGATAACTCTTACAGAAGCAACACGGAGAATATAAACCTTTCCGTTCGTTGTGCATCACTCAAAATAACTTTTTTTTCCCCAAACTGAAGCCAAATCGCTAAAATGTAGTTTTAATTGGCTAAATTCGACGGATGCGTTTATATTTTTGTCCATTCAATGTACGGTTTGAGCAGAGTTCAGTATCGGACGTGACGTCAGATCGGTTCTGCTGACACGTGACCGGAAAATCCGGATTTACGGTCTAAAAAAACGGCGCTAAATTTAAAATATTTTGAGAGGAAATTTCATTCATTGAACATTATTTTAGCAAAAACGGTCAGAGGTCTATCTTAATATTTATATATGTTGTGCCATTTTTTGAAAAGTTAAAAGAACATGTCAGTGGAGCTTTAAGAGTGTGATCCCCCTATAGTTGGAACACACCCTACGGTCCCCCTTTTTGAATAGGGGAACCACCACCCCAGTCTGCCAATCCAAGGGAACTGCCCCCGATGTCCACGCGATATTGCAGAGTCGCGTAAGCCAACACAACCCCACAACATCCAGAGCCCTAAGGAACTCAGGACGAATCTCATCCACCCCCGGAGCCCTGCCACCGCGGAGCTTTTTAACCACCTCGGCGACCTCAGCACCAGAGATTGGAGAGCCCGACCCAAAGTCCCCAGGCTCCGCTTCCTCAGTGGAAGACATGCCAGTAGGATTGAGGAGGTCTTCGAAGTATTCCGCCCACCGACTCACAACATCCCGAGTTGAGGTCAACAGCACGCCATCCCCACCATAAATGGTGTTGGTCGCGTACCGCTTTCCCCCCCTGAGACGCCGGATGGTGGACCAGAATCGCCTCGAAGCCGTACGGAAGTCATTCTCCATGGCCTCTCCGAACTCCTCCCACGCCCGAGTTTTTGCCTCAGCAACCACCCGAGCCGCATGCCGCTTGGACTGCCGGTACCTATCTGCTGCTTCCGGGGTCCCACAAGCCAAAAAGGCCCAATAGGACTCCTTCTTCAGCCTGACAGCATCCCTCACTGCCGGTGTCCACCACCGGGTTCGAGGGTTGCCACCACGACAGGCACCAACAACCTTGCGGCCACAGCTCCGATAAGCTGCCTCGACAATAGAGGCGCGGAACACGGCCCACTCGGACTCCATGTCCCCCGCCTCCCTCGGAACGTGTTCAAAGCTCTCCCGGAGGTGGGAGTTAAAGCTCCGTCTTACGGGAGACTCTGCCAGACGTTCCCAGCAGACCCTCACAATACGTTTGGGTCTGCCAGGTCTGACCGGCATCCTCCCCCACCATCGGAGCCAACTCACCACCAGGTAGTGGTCAGTTGACAGCTCCGCCCCTCTCTTCACCCGAGTGTCCAAGACATGCGGCCGCAGATCAGATGAGACTACAACAAAGTCGATCATCGAACTGCGACCTAGGGTGTCCTGGTGTAAAGAGCACATATCAAGAATCAAGAATCAAGAATCAAGAAGGTTTATTAACATTGCATCAATTTTCATCAATGACAACGTAAAAATGTAATTGCAGCATCCAGGAGAGAGAATGAGTGCAAAAAGCTGCAGCAAAACAAAGCACATGACATGTTTTATCAACACACGATATGTTTTATCAACACACGATATGTTTATTCAACACATGATATGCTCTTAGCGCGGCCAGGCCCAATCTGTCCCCAGATGAAGGTCAAAAGCAGGAAAAACAGGCAGAAACACTGGGATTCACAGCATTGATATTAAAAAAAGATGAATCACATTTTGTCTTCAAGACACCGCGTGATCCAGTAAAAACCATATCAAATAGCACATTTAGTTACAATAACAAAGGAGAACGGCAGGCAAGGAGATTGAGTCTATGATTAATTTCAGACAAACACAGAGTTCAGCAGATGTGCAGCTGGGTGTTATCTGAAGCTTCACAGAAATCTCTGGGGAGGGGGAGGGGGGGGGTCTTCAGCTCCTCACTCTAGGAGAATGGATTCCCACAGCCTGCTTTTCAAGGACTTGTGCAGAAGCCAGATAATGTTCTTGTTTGTTATCCAATAGACCGCAGTGTTCTTTTCCACTGCCGCCTCCCAGTCTGTGGTGCTGTTTCACGGCCGAAAGAAATCCAAATATGTGGTTCTGCTCTGCCCCGCTTCATGAACTTCCACCTGTCCCTTGATCGATCCGGGGTGGCTGCAAACAAGTCCCAAAACGGACAGCAGGTGCACGGTGGTCCACCACTGCACCAATCGTGCGATTGAGCTCATACAGCAGCTGGGATGAGGAGCTCACGGCCCGGTTCAGAGAATTTTGCTGATCAGGCAGTGCCGACAGCGCTCTGATAGCCGCCGAAGCCTCCCTCAGCTTCCGATAACAAACAACTCCGCTTACGCCAAAAAACAGAGCAGTTGCTACCAATAATCCAATAATCCACAAATCCTCCACGTCCTCCACACTCAGAACGGACAGACACATGGGCTGCCACTGACCCCACGAGTCCAGCACGTATCCAGCCGCGTGTGTGTCGGAGGGACAGACAGCTTCTCCTGGCACGGTCCGCTTCGTGGAAAAAATCTTATCCATTGAAGAAACAGCCCAATTGATTAATTCCATATTGGTTCGAGTGAGCGCTGAAGGGTTGCAGACGAGACGAAAAGCAAGCAGGGAGTAGGAAAAACTTAGGGAGGGAAGAGCAGAAAGATATGCGACCTGCCTTGCCGAGTGCCGGAAGATATATGGACACCCTTCTGTCTGAACATGGTGTTCGTTATGGACAATCCATGACAAGCACAAAAGTCCAATAACAGAACACCACTCGGGTTCAGATCAGGGGGCCGTTCCTCCCAACCACACCCCTCCAGGTCTCACTGTCATTGCCCACGTGAGCGTTGAAGTCCCCCAGTAGAACAAGGGAGTCCCCAGGAGGCGCACTCTCCAATACCCCCTCCAAGGACTCCAAAAAGGGTGGGTAATCTGAGCTGCCGTTTGGCGCATAGGCACAAACAACAGTCAGAGCCCGTCCCCCCACACGTAGGCGAAGGGAGGCTACCCTCTCGTTCACCGGGGTGAACCCCAACGTACAGGCACCAAGATGGGGGGCAACAAGTATGCCCACTCCTGCTCGGCGCCTCTCACCAGGGGCAACTCCAGAGTGGAAGAGTGTCCAACCCCTCTCAAGGAAACTGGTTCCAGAGCCAGAGCCATGCGTTGAGGTGAGTCCGACTATTGCTAGCCGGAACCTCTCAACCTCACACACTAGCTCAGGCTCCTTCCCCACCAGAGAGGTGACATTCCATGTCCCAATGGCCAGCTTCTGTAGCCGAGGATCAGACCGCCAGGGTCCCCGCCCTCGGCCACCACCCATTCCACAATGCACCCGACCCCTTTGGCCCCTCTCACAGGTGGTGAGCCCATGGGAAGGGGGACCCACGTCTCCTCTTCGGGCTGTGCCCGGCCGAGCTCCATGGGTAAAAGCCCGGCCACCAGGCGCTCGCCAGCGTGCCCCA
>JBBPBX010079461.1:0-16381 GCA_038048925.1 Garcialebias charrua
TTAAAAGTAAAAAAAACAACTTAAATTTAACTCAGTAACACAATCTTTAAAAGACTGAAAACAGTGTAGCTCTCAACAGGCTAAATAGTGCAAAGTCAAATAAATGTCACAACATTGCCTAAATAAAGTTAAAAAAATAAAGTGAAAGTGAGTGCATTCAAATAAATAACCATACATTACAAAATCAAAAATACCTGAGAGCAAGAATTGCTGTTTTGTGCATCAGCAAACATTGTGCATTATCAAAGAAAAAAAAACTAAATGTTTACCTTACTTTCAATTAAAAAAAAACACATCTGTTACTTATATAAAATAAAATACCCCATTTGCTACTTAAAGCTGCACTATGTAACTTTGTAATGCAGTCTGTAACTTTTCTAACAATATATTTTTAACATATTTCTTCACTCTGTCACTATCTACTGACAGACTGATGTTAGACAAAGTAATCTCTGAAAAAAACTATAGTCCCCTTGCTTCTCTATCAGCATTTATAAAAACACTAAAAACACAGAGTGACCCGTCCTTAACCGGTGCTATGTGTAACTTTCTGTAGAGTGCAGAACTTAGAAATATTTTCAACAGGCAAAGCATTCCGATCCCTCCCCCTCAGAGCCATATATGGCTCTGCTCCACCTTGCTCTGCTGAAATTCAAATTCAAGCTCTGTTTTTATTGGCTGATGCTGCGTTCCAGTTGCCTCGGAGGTCGAAATTATGAACCCGGAATGACGTCATCTCCGAGTTGATTGCGTTCCAGTTAGCTTGTCGGCACGATGACGAAAACAAGATGGACGCCTGCTACAAAGCTGTTGTTCTTGCTTTGTTGGATTATAAAAAGGTTTCCAGACCAGCAGCGAAGTTGAAAAGCAATTCTGAGGCTCTTGAAATGTTAACCAGGTATGTTGTTTTAACCAGTAGTTTTTATTTATTTATAAATAAGCTTATTTTTGTTAATTATGGTCTTGAGGCTCTTACATCTACTTTATAGTTTTAATTCGATCTCTTTTAGGATTATAGCAGCAGTACAGAAGTTATCATTAGATAAATAAAGTCAGAAAGTGCTGAACATTGTTTTTCTTTTCTTTTTACTACCTCAAACCATTAGCAGACATGTTTTTACGGTTTATTGTTAAAATTGTTATTAAACTTCAATCAATCAAAACTTTATTTCAGACTCATATGGTCCATAGTAACAAAACAATTTAAAGCTCCACTGACATCATCTTTTGACTTTTCAAAAAATGGCACAACATATATAAATATTAAGATTGACCCCTGACCGTTTTTGCTAAAATAATGTTAAATGAATGAAATTTCTCCCCCAAAACAGTTTAAAATTAGCGCCATTTTTTTAACACGATAAATAGGGATTTCGCCGTCGCAGGATGATGACGTCATTTAAAGTACTTTCCCTACTGCGCTGCTTGTAAACAATGGACGAGCTACAAACTCGATCCGTCCAATTTAGCCATTTAAAAGTTAATATTTTAGCGGATTGTCTGCAGAGAAGCCAAAGTTATTTCCAGTAAACAGCAGGTTATAATTTTTTTCAGCTCCTGCTGGTTTTTGGAGACTTTTCACTTCATGAGGTGAGCTCAGCTGCTGTGTGGAGTTACATGCATGTGGACGAGGCAGAAGTAATTCTACAACATGTACATCGTCTCCAGCCTCCACAGCACTGAAATGGTAATATATTAGTTAATGTTCCTAATAATTATTCAACATTAATTAATAGTTTAAAAAATTAGTCCCTTTTAAAATATCTGTTAAATATATTATTCTTTTATTTTATTTTGTTTGTGTTTTCAGGTTTCCAGGTCTCCAGTCCATCACCTGAGGCTCTTCCTGTTGAACCACAACCCAGACTTTCACATCACAGCAGGTAAGATTGCATCAACGAAAAGAATACTACTCAACAATATTCTTTGATGTAAATCTGTTGATTTTCTGTGGTTCTGATGAGGGAAGTGACAAAGTGGATGCAGCATTCAGCCCATAATGGACCCAGATGTCCCCTGCGTCCAGACCTACAACACCTGGACATCCATGAGCATGCACGAGGAGGTGGTGGAGTCTGAAGAAGTACAAGCAGCAGGATGAGGAGAAACTAGACCGATGTCCCCTGCGTCCAGACCTACAACACCTGGACAGGAGGATGGACGAGGAGGTGTTGGAGTCATTTTTACAGAGCTGATGAAGTCAAACAACACTTGCTAATATGTGTTAAACTTAATTTATTTTGATAATCTGTTCATATTAATGTTTCCCCAGAGGTTTTCATTTATTTGATAATATGGGATGGTTTTATTTTAATAAAATGTTTCTTTCAACATTCACCAATTTTGTTTTTACTAAAGTATGAGCTGTGAGTTGTAGATGCACGAATGAAAATAAAACAGATACACAAATATTCTCACAAAGAATAACACAAATATTCTCACAAAGAATAACTCAACACTAACAGATAATATAGTGTACTACCGTAACTTTATTTACACATAACTACAGAAACACTTGGTTCATTGTTATCCTTTTTTCTTTTTTCAAACAACATGTTCATTTGAACACTCAGAAAAAAATATTAAATTCATTGATTCATTTTCATCTCAATGCTCTGGCCAGTTGTAGTATTTCTGCATATTTTAATGTCTTGATGCACAAACGTAGCTTTCTGCAGCAGTCCTGATGTTCTACAGATCCTGAAGACGTCTCCATCTGTTGTTTAACAATATCAAGGTTTGTTCTCCACCTCGGTCCACTCTTCAGGTGAAGACATTTCTGTGAATCCTCGCTCGTCCACGCTCCTGGATGTCCAGGTGTTGTAGGTCTGGACGCAGAGGACATCTGGGTCCATTATGGGCTGAATGCTGCATCCACTTTGTCACTTCCCTCATCAGAACCACAGAAAATCAACAGATTTACATCAAAGAATATTGTTGAGTAGTATTCTTTTCGTTGATGCAATCTTACCTGCTGTGATGTGAAAGTCTGGGTTGTGGTTCAACAGGAAGAGCCTCAGGTGATGGACTGGAGACCTGGAAACCTGAAAACACAAACAAAATAAAAGAATAATATATTTAACAGATATTTTAAAAGGGACTAATTTTTTAAACTATTAATTAATGTTGAATAATTATTAGGAACATTAACTAATATATTACCATTTCAGTGCTGTGGAGGCTGGAGACGATGTACATGTTGTAGAATTACTTCTGCCTCGTCCACATGCATGTAACTCCACACAGCAGCTGAGCTCACCTCATGAAGTGAAAAGTCTCCAAAAACCAGCAGGAGCTGAAAAAAATTATAACCTGCTGTTTACTGGAAATAACTTTGGCTTCTCTGCAGACAATCCGCTAAAATATTAACTTTTAAATGGCTAAATTGGACGGATCGAGTTTGTAGCTCGTCCATTGTTTACAAGCAGCGCAGTAGGGAAAGTACTTTAAATGACGTCATCATCCTGCGACGGCGAAATCCCTATTTATCGTGTTAAAAAAATGGCGCTAATTTTAAACTGTTTTGGGGGAGAAATTTCATTCATTTAACATTATTTTAGCAAAAACGGTCAGGGGTCAATCTTAATATTTATATATGTTGTGCCATTTTTTGAAAAGTCAAAAGATGATGTCAGTGGAGCTTTAATTTCTTTGTATTTTAGGATGCTGCTGATACACACAAACCTACGGACACATGGAATAATCATGAAGACTATGGGAGGTGATGCTGAACATGGATGACAACACGGTTGTGCATCATTTCAGAGTCAGACCCAGTTCACATCTGTAATGATGCAGCTGCAGGAGAAAGGCATAAGGAAGGAGCACTGTCAAGGTGCAGCACCAGTCCCTGTAGAAAAGAAGGTCCTGATGTTCCTGTGGTACATGGCCAACCAGAACAGCTTCAGGGAGATGTCTGACAAATTTGGTCTCGCAGTCCTCAGCGCACAGGATCATCATGGAAGTACTGAAGGCCATTTTGCACAATGGGACACACCTTCATCCCCTGGCCTAACGAATTGATGTTGTGGTGATGATTGTCATCATGGCAGCCTGCCTTCTGCATAACCTCTGCATTGGGGCTTCACCAGTGTGTCAGGATCACCCAAACGGCTGTCCAAGGCAGGATGAAAATGACTAAATTACTCTTTACTGTGATGTGTGGATGCTGTACTTGTATTAGCTTGTCATAACTTGTCAAAAAATGTTCTAGTGTTGTTATAGTGCTGTTTTGATTAAATGTGTTTATCTGACATGCCACTCTCTCGCTGTCATTTA
The DNA here is from genome assembly GCA_038048925.1 of Garcialebias charrua. Lineage (NCBI taxonomy): Eukaryota > Metazoa > Chordata > Actinopteri > Cyprinodontiformes > Rivulidae > Garcialebias > Garcialebias charrua. The sequence goes on from JBBPBX010079461.1 coordinate 4,279, forward strand.
TATCTGTGTGGATAAACCACGCCAAAAACATAAGCTGGTATAGGTAAACACATTTTACAGCTTCAAAAACCAGCTGCAAAACTTAGTTTCCCACAACAATAACACCTGCTTAAAAGTCAGTGCTTAAATAAAGCATTTCTATGTAGTAATTTTAAAACTCTGCCCGATGGTGTGCAGAACACATGAGCACTAGTTTCTCTGCAAGTACATCGGTTTCCAAAAATATTGATGAAAAACTGCAGTGCATCAAATTGTTGTGTTTGAATACCAGAGGTGTTCCTCTTTTACAATGAATTTACTTTCATTCTAAATACAGTAGTTTCTTTTCATTACCTGCTTTCCTTTATTCTACTGAAAAACCACACTTATTGTGAAGTAAGACAAGAATTTGTGCATTTGTTATTTCAAATTGTTTTTAATAACGTATGACAACAAGGCACAGGTACAATTTGAGGTCTGAGGTCTCAGTAAAATGAGCTACCAGCTAAAACTAAATCAAAATAACTAACTTCACAAAAATCTTACTTAGTAATGTTGGACACAAAGACACTGTTCCAGTAGCAGCTGGCAAAATGCACCGAATAGAAAATGACAGTTTTGTGCAAATTAAACAATGAAATGTTCCTGAACATTCATTTGTGCAACAAATAAAAATCAGTAATCTCTTGTTTCACATTTTATCTATCAGCCGGGTCATCAGTCTGCTCTCCTCTGTGCTCTGCAAATTGGACTCCTCTGAAATGCAGAAATCAGAAGTAATTTTAATACACATACAAGTTCATTGTTTACAGTAAGTACTACATGTAATGGTGTTCCTATTGCTGTCTTACCTGCTGTAGAGTCGTTGAGTTGCAGTAACTGGACTTGTACAGTTCAATTTTCATCAATAAAATATGTCAAGGAGTCACCATTCCTCTGGAACAAGGGACCAGGGAAACAGGTTTGTCTGCTCGGGTCCAGGAACATGTTCATCTCCATGTCGACAAACTGCAAAGAAATATACACATGGTTAACAACAAATCACAGATGACAGTAACTCACAAAACTAACCCACAATAATAAGTATAAATAAGGTCGATTTTCACTCTCTCACACACACACCCCCAACACAGACACACACACAGACACACACAGCTGTGGATTGACAGGATGGTTTGGGTTTCAAGTTTTGCATTTTTTTTAAACAAAATAATTGATTCTGTTAAACTGGATTCCCACCCTGACAAGCCAAGATAAATCTTGATAGACCTTTTAAAAACAGTTTATGGTGCAAAACATTAGTTTACTAGCTAAAAACACATGTAAAGGTGAACAAAGAACAACGAGGTTGCAGGTCTCCGACGCAGCTACATCATCAACACGACAACAATCACGTTCTTTAGAAAACACAAACCGCTTAGAAACACCCTCTAATTATTAGGCGACTTATTGTATAATAATCACTGTAAAGTACGAAATGTGTTACTGAGTTAATGATAAACAATGAACACTGAACAGCTAAAACGAGTACTGTGCTAAACAACAACAATGCCGCCTCACACCCGTTTTGCGAGCCATTGTCGACGCACAGAGGCTGTTTAAACATATCATTATCGTTACTGTAAAGAACTACAGTGCCTGAATGCGTTAATGTGAAGTTACGGCTGAGTAAACCACAAAGAACAGCAAAAAAGGGTAAAAAGTAACTCTTTCACTCACTGTTGATGCGAGGAGCAGCCATTTTGAAACGATGATCTCGGCGATCTCGGGTACGGTGTGGCGAGACCGAGTCCACGAGTTGTAATTACGACCTGAGGGGGCGTTCCAGTTGATTTTTACTGCTCGGAAGCTCGTAATTACGACCTCCAAGGACAACTGGAACGCAGCATGATTCAAATTCAAGCTCTGTTTTTATTGGCTGGTTACAAACTCTGTTTTTATTGGCTGGTTAACGGCGGGTCACTCTGTGTTTTTAGTGTTTTTATGAATGCTGATAAATAAGCAAGGGGACTAACATGAAGACAAGGATCCTGCTCGTGGAACTTTCTCTGCTGGCTCCCCTGTGTTGGTAGCTTCAGGTGTTTGGTTTGCGTTCCTTTCAGCAGCTTCTGTCAACAGACCAAGAAGCAGTCTTTGTGTTTTGGTCTTGAGTCCTTCAGAAAAAAATATGTCTTTGTACCTTGAATGGGGAAGAGGAGAATACAGTAATAACTTTAAACAAAACTCCTTGTTTCTGGCCACTTGAGAATTAAAAACATTAAAAATGTATAGCCTATGTATTTTTTTAAAAACATTATTTGGGAATTTATGTTCTCACCTTGGGTCTATGACTGTTGCCAAACTGTAGAGGAGCTCATCTTCAATGTCAGCAAATCTTTTGGTGACAGATTCCAGCAGTGTGGCCTTAGTTGTCTTCACACCTTGATCTGTAGCAGCATCTTTGGTGAGGAAACGCTTTAAAACCCTCACAGAGGGTATGACATCAGAAGCAGAGGCTTTGGATGAGCATATTTCTTTTGTCAGCTCTTCAAAAGGTTCCAGGAGTGTTGTTATGTTTTCAATCAATTCCCAATGCGAAGATGTAAAAGTAGCAGGTAGCTCAAAGTCAGCCTCATAAACACGTAATGCTCGTTTTTGCTCAAGGAGACTTTGGAGCATTCTTTTTTTTTTCTTTCGGCTTTATTCCCTGCGTTAGGGTCGCCACAGCGAACTGGTCGCATGAAAGATTTGGCAGTTGTTTTTACGCCGGATGCTCTTCCTGACACAACCACAGACCACCGAGCAACCACAGCCCTCTGTGTGGAGCAGAGAGCTGATATCTAAGGTTCCCGGGGGAGCAGATGGTGGTGGTTAAGGGCCTTGCTCAAGGGCCCAGAGTGGGGCAGATGAGGGTGGAGACAAGTGTGACCGCTTCACTTATCCCACCCACATCTTTGATGTTGTCGGTACCGGTTCACTTATCCCACCCACATCTTTGATGTTGTCGGTACCGGGGCTTGAACCGGCGACCTTCCGATCACAAGCTCACCTTCTTAACCTCTGCGCTACCACTCCCCATATAATAGGTGCTATTCCACCTAGTGCTGACATCTTGTTGCAGTCTTTTGGTGGGCTGGCCAAGTTGTTTCTGTACACTCTGAAGTCTTGCATATGCTAATGGAGAGTGTCTGAAGTGCCCCACAATGCGTCTCCCTTTAGCAATAATGTCACTTATACTGCGCTGTGACAGCACTACATCATGAATGGCCAGCTGCAGGGTGTGTGCCATACACCCCAAACTTGGTAATCCAGCATCTGTCATAGCTTTCACCATGTTTCTGGCATCATCTCTTAGGATCACGTGTATCTTCTCTTTTGGAATATTCCATGTTAGAAACATTTTCTCAAATGTGGCTGCTAAAGCTACGGCAGTATGGGAGCCAGAAAACTCCTGGGCATGAAGAACAGCTTTCTGAGGTTGAAAATCTGGATCAATCCAGTGAGCAGTTAAACTTAGCATCGACACAGGACTGACATCCGAGCTCCATATATCACTTGTGAAACTCACAGAGGACGAGACACCTACTTTAAGGAGACTTTCGACGTGAGAGTAAACAGTCTGGTGGAGCTCTGGCAGAGCTACGTCTGTGAAATATTTACGTCCCAGTAGCACATAGCGGGGCTCCACGTGAGAGAGCAGTCAGCGGAACCCGGTGTCTTCCACCACTGAGAACGGCTGGTCATCTAGCCCGATGAATTCTATAATTTTTCGGGTTATTTGTTTAGCTTTCTCACCGTCACGCTCGTACGGGCGAGTGTTAGCAAGTGTGGGCTGCGTTAGCTGTCGTCTGACTGTTGTTGCTGCTCCGCGTGTCTTCTCTGCTGCGAGTCTTGAAAACTCACCATACTCTGCCAAGTGCTTGTTCTTTAAATGCCATATTAGGTTTGTTGTGTTGAAGGACTTCGTCGTACTTCCTCCACGAGGTACTTTTTCGTTGCACGTTTTGCAGTTTGCAAACTTGGCATCACTTTCACAGACGGTGAAAAACTTCCAGACGGCAGACATGTTTGTTTTTGAGCTGCTCCCTCTACGCGCATGGGCAATTTATGCCCACTGCGCAGGAGGCCAGGAGCGGGGTGAAAGGGGGAGGGGGACACTACACTGAATGCTGCACAGGCTCTGTGATCGGCAATGGAAGGCATTTATCGGAAACGCCGATCACATACTTTTTCACATAAATCAGCCGATTTTGATCGGTGGCCGATCGATCGGAACATCCCTAATTTCTATACTGTATTAACATGTGATTCTTGGCCTGCCATTGTGTATCTGTTCCTCCTTCCTGTTCCTCTCAAACCCAGCCGGTCAAAGCAGATGGCCACTTGTCCTGAGCCTGGTTCTGCTAAAGGTTTCTTCCTCATGAGAGTTTTTTCTTTCCACTGTCACCTTCATGCTTGTTCAAGATGAGAGTTCTGAGATGGAGTTAAATTCAAAGCAGTCTGCACCTCAGATAAATAGTGTTAAATTGTTTTTTATATAAATTAATATTTCTGTGCAGTGCCCTGAGATGACTTCTGTTGTGACTTGGCGTTATATAAACAAACTGAATTGAATTGAATAGCCCATAGCAATAGACACATCACACAGTGTACCTCAAGGAACACAGTCAAATGTCTACTCAAAGTCCACAAAACACATGTAGACTGGATGGGCAAACTCCCATGACCCCTTGAGAACCCTAGTGAGGATAAAGATCTGGTCCAGTATTCCATAGCCAGGATGGAACCTGCTTTGTTCTTCCAGAATCTGAGGTTCCACCATCAATTGGGCTCTCTTTTCCAGCATCCTGAATAGACCTTACCGGAGAGGCTAATGCTCCTTTTCCATTAGTACATTTAGTACCGGTACAGCACTGTTCGACTCGGCTTGGCACGGTACACATTTTGTTTGCATTAAACTTTCAGTACCGGTTCTAGTGGGCGGGGTTCAAATTGATGTCATGCGCCTTACCAGCTGGTGGCGGTAAAACTGCTGGTAAGACCCTGAAACAGGTTTCAGTACAGGGTGAGAATTTATTTTGAAGTTTGGTAAATTCAAAACAATGCATCCATCCATCCATTATCTTTACCCACTTCTTCCTTTTTGGGTTGCAAGGGTCTAGGGCTGCAACTAACGATTATTACAATACAGTAATCGATTAATCGGCGGATCAAATTTTTCGATTAATCGGCTAAAAACCCAAATGTTTTAATTTCCACCTCTTTATTCCAAAATTGAATATTTGACTGACATAGAAATTTGCACTAAATAAGGTTGCTACTTGACTATTCTGTTAGTAAAATATTGATAATAAAAAATAAAAAGTTAGTCAAATAGCTTCAATAAAAAATAAATGTACACAAAAATATATACAGTACAAATGTATGCTTTATACCTGCACAATATGTAGCTACTTTGAAAAATGTGTCCTTGAAGGAAGAGTTTTTTTCTTCTTCTTTCAGCTTCTCCCTTCGTCAGGGGTCACCACAGCGAACTAGTCGCACAAAGACTTGGCAATTGTTTTTACGCCGGATGCCCTTCCTGACACAACCACAGACCACCGAGCTACCACAGCCCTCTGTGTGGAGCAGAGAGCTGATATCTAGGGTTCCCGGGGGAGCAGATGGTGTGGGTTAAGGGCCTTGCTCAAGGGCCCAGAATGGGGCAGATGAGGGTGGAGACAAGTGTGACTGCATCACTTATCCTACCCACATTCTTGATATTGTCTGTACCGGGGCTTGAACCGGCGATCTTCCGATCACAAGCTCACCTTCTTAACCTCTGCGCCACCACTCCCACCTGTGTAACCTGGATTAAAAGTGTGGATTGTTGTAGTAAAGCCTTTGTCTTCAACCATCGATGGAGGCCTCATGTCAGTGTCATTTAAAGGTCCACTGACATCATCTTTCTACTTTGCATAAAATGTTACAAGATATATATCTTGTATCATTCAACTATGTTCGTTTTTGCAAACAAAATGATAAATTAATGAAAATTCCTTTCAAAGTGAGTTTAAAATTAAAAAACGTGTTTCTTCACGGGAAATCCGACTACACGCGAATGTAACATCTGTGACGTAGGAAGGAGGACCTTCAGTCTGCGTCCGCTAGGATAACTCATAACGTATTCTCTGCCAGATCGCCCTTTTTTTTTGGTATAACTTGAAAAATGCCGGTTGTGTTGCATTTGGGTGTTCTAATATCATCAGTGAACAAGTGAGCCTTTTCACTTTCCCAAAAGATGTAAACCTTCGTCAAAAATGGAATAAATAAAGCTGCCCCCCCTCAGAGCTCCCTCGCTTCCTGAAAAGGTAAGACTAAAAAAAAATACAGGTGCAGACCTAAATTAGAACCTGCTGTTTCTGCTCATCTAACTTTCTGCTTCCCAAACTGAAGACAAATCGCTAAAATCTTAACTTAGATTGATAATTTCCTCGTTTTATTTCTTGTCCGCCATGATTATTTAAAAGGGGCGTTCTAAAGACGCTCTCCTTGCAACGTCAGTTGTTGCATTCGCGTGTAGTCGGATGTCCCGTGAAGAAACACGGTTTTTGATTTTAAACTCACTTTGAAAGGAATTTTCATTAATTTATCATTTTGTTTGCAAAAACGAACATCGTTGAATGATACAAGATATATATCTTGTAACATTTTATGCAAAGTTCAAAGATGATGTCAGTGATGCTTTCAGTCAAGACAGCTGCTTGATGTAGTGTCCATGATGGCTTTCCATCATGAAGGCTGTCATTGTTGTTGTTTTCTGGAATGAGAGAGTTTAGTTTATATGTATTATCATAATTTACAGCAACTCAAGGAATGCTTTGTTTCACTTACAGTGTTAGGTTCAGGCAAAAGTAGCTCAAAGAGCAATTAAACACACACACACACACACACACACACACACTTACATACAGTATATATTAATTGTAAACATTAGAGTAGATTAAATAAATTACTTAATTCCTGTTTGAATGCAATTCAACCTGCCATACAATGCAGTGTCTTCACTCAGACTTTGCCAGCAAATTAAAAGTTGAAGCTTATTCATTAAACTGTTACCATATTTGTGTTAGATTTATTTATAAATCACATTTAAATACTGCTTGTACCATTAAATAAAATAAAAAAGTAACACACATGTTCTCTATCACTGTCATTAATCAGATAAACCAGCAGCAGATTCAGCTAACAGAGAGACTGACGTTAAGTTTTCTCACTTGGAAACAGAACAAATGTAAAATATTGTAGAGACTCACCTGCCAACACTACGAGTTGGGAGTGAGACGTGTTGTATCTGCTGTTCAGCTCCTTCATCCTCCTCGTGACTCCGACATGTTTACGTTTATCTCCGTGGTTCTCCCGTGTCGTCACTTTTCAAAGCTGCATGTTACACAGTTTTTATCTTTGTGAAGCGTCAGGTGCTCCCACACATTTTAAGGACTTGGGTCGAACAGTTTTCTCTGCGTCGGTCATTTGTAAAATTGTCTTAATTTCCTTTGAAAACACCACCTCAGCTCTGCTTCTGCCTCCACCCTTGCTCTTTTCAACTCGCTCTGCAGTTTTGTTTTGTTTTTTCCCCAAACTTTATTCAATCAGCCAGCACTGATAATGCTCTACCGGAGAACAAAATGGCTCGGCAGCGCCGTGAAAGATGCATAATCGCGCGACATAACAAATCAATAATGAAATTTGTTGCACACTTTTAATGATTGATTTTATTGATTCGTTGTTGCAGCCCTACAATGGTTGCCGGTGCCCATGTCCAGCTATAACTGTGCAAGGGGGGGACACCCTGGACAAGTCTCCAGTCCGTCACAGGGACACAGCGACAAACGAGAAACAACCATTCACTCTCTCGCTCACACCTAGAGACAATTTAGAGTTACCAATCAGTCTAACATGCATGTTTTTGGTCTGTGGGAGGAAACCGGAGTACCAGTGGCGGTTCTACACACGGGCCCACGCGGGCCCGTGCCCGTCTAAAATGGACCCTGGCCCGCCCTGTGGCCCGCCCTCCGAGCAGAAGCGGAAACAATGCTCAGCACGGACCCTGGTCCGCCGCCCGCCCTGCTTCCGCCCTGCTTCCGGGTCCCGCCCTCCTCCGAGCAGAAGCGGAACTGCGTCAGCACGGACCCTGGTCCGCCGCCCGCCCTGCTTCCGGGGCCCGCCCTCCGGGCACAACATTCAGGTAGTTGTACCTTTTAGTGCGTTACACCACTGCGAAGTGCGAACAACGAAAAGAAGAGCGAGCGCGAAGACGGCGAAGTTACCGAGCGTTATCCACGAGTACCACTACAAATACAAACAATACAAGGTAACAATTCTGGTCAAGAAATGATGTTGTTGGCTAGTATGAATTATAATAGCAGCCTATCAGACCAGGCGTTTATGTTGTATGCTTCTAGCTAACGCTAGTTATCTTACAACAACACACATGCTTCTAGCTAACGCTACCCGTATTTCGTCGGAATATAACACACAGTTTTCTTTTGTTAAGCTCAGGAGACCGTGTGTGCTATAATGTCAGCTAAGAAATATATTTTTTCTCGCAAAGAAACAATTGTTTTTACCGTGTTCATCTAAGATGGACAAAATGAAGAGAAAGATGGACATTACATCTTATTTCTGCACAAGAAAGACAAATAACAGTGTGGCAGACATTGAGACAGAACCAGATGATTGAGGTGTTGAGAGAGCTGAAGAAAGGCACGTTGAGAGCCCCACACAGCCAGAGGACTTGGAAGACACTGGTTTTCAAAGAGAGGGTACAGGGACGGAAAGAGAGACACATGAAGATCCTGAAATGGAGACAGCTGAGACTGAGATACAAGCAGCACGTGAGACACAGATGGAGAATATTTGTGGATCCACAAGCACTGGACCATCAGGTTTGTGATGTTCAAAAAAATGTGTTTGTTAATGTTAAGTTTTCTGACACAAGTTGAGTTTGAATGAAATATTATTGCTGGCTTTGTTAAAAAATAGTCAAGAAATCTAGCTTTAGCTTATTTGCAGTCTTGGTCCTTGGTCAGGTTTTAGAATTCAAGGAAAGAATGTACAGATCTCAAAAATGCAATTACCGTATTTTCCGGTGTATATGTTAATTTACATATATTTGGTTTTGCTTTCTCCACAGACATCAGCAAATGTAAAGAAGATCCACCGATGCAGCCGGACCTAAAGTTATTTCCAAGAACCTTGATGGGGGACAGAAGGAGGAGCTTCAAAGCAGCTTGGTATCACATTCACCCCTGGCTTGAATATTCACAACACTTGGACTCTGCGTATTGTTACCCTTGCAGACATTTTAGCCCTCCCAACAGCTCAGACACTGTGTTTGATTCCCCAGTTGGTTTTAAAAACTGGAAGAATGCATCTTACAAAGATGCGGGGTTTGCAATGCATGCGAGGTCTGAGCTCCATAAACAAGCCATGGTTACATGGAGGGAGTATCAGAAAGCTGCAGCAGCTAATGCAACACTGGTCAATGTGTTAAACAAGGAGCACAACAGACAGGTTAAAGAAAATCGTGAATATATAAAAACAATAGCGGAAGTGCTTTTACTTACTGCCACTCAAAATTTAGCTCAAAGAGGGCATAATGAGTCTGCAGACTCAGACAATAAAGGGAACTTCAAGGCAATTTTGGAAACGATTGCTAACCACGACAAAGCTATTTGTATTACATTACTGCCTATACTGTAGTCATAAAGATGTCTTTATAGTCATAAAGTCACTTTTTTCTCCGAGATTTAACGTGCCCCTCTGACAAAACCTCTGGCCCCAGCTTGGCCCCACCAGTACAACTGGTCTAGAACCGCCACTGCGGAGTACCCAGAGAAAATCCAGACATGCACGGAAAGAACATGCAGACTCCACCCAGAAAGGCCCCGACTAGGATTTGAACCAGGGTAACTTGCTGGCAGAGAAAGGAAAACTTCCCATTCCTGCAGAAAAACCTTATACCATCTGTGAAACATGGTGGTGGTGGTAGTATCATGGTTTGGGCCTGTTTTGTTGCATCTGGGCCAGGACTTCTTGCCATCATTGATGGAACAATGTATTCTGAAATATATCAGATAAATCTGAAGGGAAATGTCAGAACATCTGTCCTTGAAGTGAATCTCAAGAGAAGGTGGATCATGCAACAACACAATGACCCTCAGCACACATGCTGTTCTACCAAAGAATGTTCAAGAAGAATAAAGTTCATGCTTTGGAATGGCCAGGTCAAAGTCCTGACCTTAATCAAATCCAGATGTTGAAGAAGGACCTGAAGCATCTGTTAATGTGAGGAAACCACCAACATCCAGCTGTTCTGTACAGAGGAATGGACTAAAGTTCCTCCAAGGTGATAAGGAGTGATCAACAGATACCAGAAACATTTACCAGTAGTTGAAGTTATTGCTGCACAAGTGTGTGTGTGCGTGTGTGTGTGTGTGTGTCACAGCAGATACTGAAAGCAAAGGTTCACATACTTTTATCATTCACAAATGTGTAATATTGGAACATTTTCCTCAATAAATACATGACCAAGTATAATAGTTTATTCTCATTTGTTTAACTGGGTTCTTTTTATCTACTTTTTGGACTTGTTTGAAAATGTGATGATGATTTAGGTCATATTTTTGCAGAAATATGGAACATTTCTAAAGGCTTCACAAACTTAAGCACCTCTGTATTTATAGTAAATGTCAGATGTGACAAATGCATAATGTTAATAAAAACTCACAAACAAATTCTGGGACATTCTGCACTTTACAGTAAGTTCCATGTTTTAATGTTGTTGCTCAGTTCTGCTTGCTCCACCCTGCTGACATCAGAGGGTACTATCTTTAAATGAACTGAAGCTCATAAGATCAAATCAGTTTCTCTCAGTCTTTTGTTTACTGCAGCTACATCAACATAATTTACAGTGAAAGCCTTTAGGCTCTGATGAACATTTACATTGAGCTTCTGCGTTGCACTCTGTGTTGGCCCAAGCACAAGAACACTAATTCAGTGCTTTTACGGCCTGACTCGAGTGCAGCAATGGAAGCATTCACCCCTTGAGGAGTTTGGCAGTGGAGGCGTGTCCCCACACTACCCCTTTAGTAAACATCAGATTCCAAACCCCTGTGGCCTGGCCCTTGACTTCTCCCTCTGTTAGAATATTTTTTGGCTAAATCAAGGCTCCACAGTGTAAATTTAGGAAATAACGCCAAAACATCTTGAAAAGACGACTGTTAACAGGATATTTATCAGCCATTGTTTTCCACTCTTGGCAGAACTGTTTGGGCAGGATCTAAAGGTTTGAACATCGAGTGAACAATTAATTTTGCAGCCACGTTTACTTTATGGGTCAGAGCTGTATCAACAGTCAGTTTTGTGTAATTACTTGTTATTTGGTTGCCTGACAGATTGTTCCTTCATTTAGAGCTGCGGGGAGAAACATAAATCGTAAAACTGTCTGGGTAGGAAACTTCATTAGACTTGCCTTTGCATCTGCTGCCATTACCGTAACAATGATGTCATTCTGTGTCGACTGTTCAGAAATATGCTTCTGTTTGCTGCACTGGTTTTAGGGCATGTAGCAGTGAAATGGGCTGAGTATCAGACTTTTACAAAGCTAAACAGACTGCACCCATTAAAAACATACAACCAACAATTTAAAGTTCCCATTTCCTGTAATTAGTGCAGCTGTCAGGCAGCTGCTTTTCATTATTTACCCTGCAAGTAAACACCATAAGCCAATGTTATTTACTGATGCTAACTTGTCTGCACGATTCTCCACATTCATTTGCTCTTAAAAAGCAGGTTAAAGTAGGAAACAACACTAAATAAGTATGCTGGTGAAGATTCTCAGTCGTCCAGGACATGATAAAATCAAAAAAGGCGTTCAATACAGAATCAACTGGACTTTATTTGTTATTAGATAAGTAACACTAATGTTCAATCGTTATAAAATAATGGTCCATTTGAATGTACATATTACAAGTAAAATAAATCTTTAAAATATTTATGTAACTTGTACAATTTTTGTCATCAACTTAGTTTAAATAAAAAACAGAATTACTTGAAACAATGCAAAGTTTTATTATAAGATCATATTTTGTTTTGGTCAAAC
>JBBPBX010079462.1:5092-16381 GCA_038048925.1 Garcialebias charrua
TATATATATATATATATATATATATATATATATATGTATATATATATATATATATATATATATATATATATATATATATATATATATATATATATATATATATATATACAGGTAGTCCCCGACTTACGAGCGAGTTCCGTTACAACGAGGCGCTCGTAACACGGAAATCTCGTAATTTGGAACGGCCGCCACGTGTCTCGTAAGTCCGGAATTTCGCTCGTAAGTTGGAACGGTTTTGCTAGCGCGACTACAAACACTCGTTTTTCATCGAAAAACTGCTTATGAGTGCATAAAAATGATCGGAAACGTGTGTCCACATGTTTAGCTAACGAACTGTGGTGAAAAAACACAGAAAAACTCAGTATTTTTTGCGTTTTTTCCAAAAATTTGCCAGCTCGTAAGTCCGGATCCTCGTAAGTAAGAGCGCTCGTAAGTCGGGGACTACCTGTATATATATATATATATATATATATATATATATATATATATATATATATATATATATATATATATATATATATATATATATATATAAGATTACAGGTAGTCCTCGACTTACGACGGTCTTGAGTTACGACGTTTCGTGGTTACGACACGCATCTCCATAAAAGTAAATAAAAAAAACATTATTTAGAAAATTTTATTTTGAAAAGCCGAGTTCCGGTTTTACTACCGGTTTGACGGCAGAAACATCGGAGCTTGACGGAAGCAGTGGAAAAATACAGGGGAAGACCTTAGTAAACTCTGGACCTAGGTTGATGGCGGTTTTACGTCGGAATATGGCATTTGGACCAAGCTGGTCCAACTGGTTTGGACGGGCCGTGTCCGATCAGAGGTTGCTGCCGTCGGACACGTGAGCTAGAACGCTCGGTGCACTCTCTGGAAGTTTCAGAGCTCCAGAGAGCAGGAGGCCGGGTTTGGATGGAGCGAGTCCGATCAGAGGTTGTTGCAGTCGGATACATGAGCTGGGAGCTGGATGGCGGTTTTACGTCGGAAACGCAATCGAGAATACGCAGGATGGACGGATGGACAGAAGAAAATGGCTTCACCAGCTTCCCAGTAAGAAATTAACTATTTTTTTTCTTTTATTATGGCTCCCAAATGTATGTGTATTTTGATAATTATGTAGGGTACTGTGTTAGGATAGGCTAAGTGCTTGGTAAAATACAGTACTGTACGTATAAGGTGCAGTATGTACGTATGTTCTGACTTACGTCGAAATTCGGGTTACGCCGCCGCGTAGGAACGGAACTCCGTCGTAAGTCGAGGACTACCTGTATTAGCTTATTGCTAGTCATTCCAGATATTGACCTTATCTAGAAATTTAGACCTTTGAATATACATTCTGAGAAACCCTGGTAGAAACAAAAGAGAAACGTGTGAATTAAAAATAAATTCAGCCCTGAAAATATCAGAAACTTGCAGCTAATGCTGTAAACTGCATCGTTAACTCAATTTTTAACAAGTTTAAGCAAACTAATATTTGTTTGCATTCATAGTATGTTATTTATATGACTGTATTAGAAGTGTAACTTTGACTTTTACCTTTTTAAAGGTGCCTTTGGATGAAATATAATAAAAATCCTGAACTGAGCTTTAAAAATAATATTCAGATCATTGCTACAGACAAATTACAGCAGGAATGCCTCGTTATTTTAGAAACAAGGATGAATGATCTCAGTGTTTAACTCACGCAGCCTGCAGATGGGGCAGCAGTTGGCCTGGTAGCGCAGTGTGTCTGCGCAGGCGTTGCAGAGACACAGGTGTCTGCACGGCAGGATGAGAGTGTCTCGCACGTCCGACAAACAAACAACACACTCCGCACTGTTGTCACTGATCTCATCGTCAGCAACCTGCAGACAACAACAACAACAAAGCATGAGCTTTCCGAAGATTTCTCTTTGTAACTTCAAATATTGCAGGTTTTTGATCATCTTGCCTTTGATTCCTGGCTGTTGTATTTGTTCTCGATGCCGTAGATCTCCTGCAGCAGGTAACTCACTCCATCCACCTGGGAACAAACACGATGAAGAATAATAAAGGCCCTCCAGGGTCAGGCATCAAATATTCAAGAGGAAATAAATCTTTTGTCTTTTAAAAGTTCAACACAAAAGCTGGAAGGAAGGGAGGAGAGAAGAGAAATTGGACTATTCACCACTTGTTTCTGCTTCAGAGGCTTTACACAGTAACTCCCGTCCATGTGCTGCAAAACAACACAACGGTTATGTTTTCATTATAAATAATATTAAACCACTAAAATATCAGTTTGAACGAGTCTCGCTCTTACTTTTTCAAACGTAGCCAGCAGGATGTGAGAGTGGCCCAAATGTTCTAGAAACAAAAAAGACAGATCTCTGCATTAAATCTGCTGCTGAACCTTCAAATGTCCGTTCAACCTTTATTTATAAAGTTTAGTCTCATTGAGCCGCAAGGACACATTTACGAGAGACCTGTTGTAAATAAAGAACACAGATGAGGTGCGGACAACAATAAAACAATCATATAAAAGCATTTCAAATGAAAAGTAAATAAAATAAATTCTACATCATAAAGTGATGTAAAATACTAAAAACAAGAACGTCTGCGTTGGTTTTGGCCGTGAACTCAGCATTTGTTCAAAGGTCCACTGACATCATCTTACAAATTTGCATGAAATGATAGAAGATATTTACATTTTATCGTTCAACTATGTTCGTTTTTGCAAACAAAATGATAAAATAATAAAGATTCCTTCCAAACTGAGTCTAAAATTAAAAACAGCTTTTCTCTCTGAAAATTCCGACTACAAGCGAATGCAACATTTTTGACGTAGGAAGCAGGACCTTCAGTCTTCGTCTGCCATTAACGCATATTCATTCTCAGCCAGATCGCCTTTTTTTTTTGTAAAACTTAAAAAATGCTGGTTCGGTGTGTCGCATTTGAGTCAGAGTCAGAGTCAGAGTCAGAGAGAATTTATTGTCATTTGCACCGCATGTAGTACATGTGTTGAAAACGAGATTATGTACACAGGGTCCCAGTTACATCCAACAACAAATGCAAGAGAAAAACAATAATAACATCTAGGATTAACTAAGAGAGACATCAGCTAGTAATACACTAAGCCCTAATGTAGTAGAAAAACATCATTATAAACAGCAGCACGAACATGAGCAGATGGTCACAGATGAACGCAGATAGTCACAGATGAACGCAGCAACAAGAAACAGATCAGTATCAACATGATGTGACATTTTGCAGTGTTTATTCTTATTATTTATTTATTCATGAGTCTGACAGCCTCAGGGTAGAAGCTGTTCCTCAGTCTAGTGGTTCTACATTTGATGCTCCTCAACCTCCGTCCCGAGGGGAGTGGTGCAAAGAGTGAGTGTGCTGGGTGAGTGAGGTCTTTCATGATGCAGGTGGCTCTTTTTCTGCATCTGGAGGTGTAGATGTCTGTGATGGTGGGGAGACTGACTCCCACAGACTTCTGTGCAGCCTTCACCACTCTTTGTAGAGCTTTCCTCTCTGCAACTGTGCAGCCTCCATGCCACACGTTGATGCTGGAGCACAGGACGCTCTCCACTGCACACCTGTAGAACGAGGTGAGGACTGAGCTTCTCAGACCGGCTCGTCTCAGCCGTCTGAGGAAGTAGAGTCTCTGATGACCTTTCTTGATCAGGCTGGTGGTGTTATTGCTCCAGCTGAGGTTATCATTCAAGTGTACACCCAGGTACTTGTAACTGGAGACCACCTCCACCGCAGATCCACCTATATACAGTGGGGTGTGGGTGTGTTTGTTCCTTCTGAAGTCCACAATCATCTCCTTCGTCTTCTTCACATTCATGTGAAGGTTGTTCTCTTGGGTGTTCTAATATCATCAGTGAACAAGTGAGCCTTTTCACTTTCCCAAAAGATGTAAGACCTTCGTCAAAAAATTGAATAAATAAAAGAGAGAAAAGTGTTTTTTAATTTTAGACTCAGTTTGGAAGGAATTTTCATTAATTTATCATTTTGTTTGCCAAAACGAACATAGTGGAATGATAAAATATATGTATCTTCTATCATTTCGTGCAAATTTGTAAGATGATGTCAGTGGACCTTTAAAGTCCCTTAGAGAGGTCAAGGTTGAGAGCTTTGGATCTTTTTACAAGGTGTTCCAGATTACAAGAGCGGAGTAAGAGAAGGCCCTTTTGCCATGTTCAGTCCACACTGAGGGGACACTGCTGGTAATTATGTCCTGCGTCTTAACATCTTACCTCCCCATCAATCTGGTTACCGGAAACAACACAGCACAAACGCTTCGCTGAAGGTTTTTAATGTTGTTCAGGCACTGGATGCTAAGGATTATTGTGCTGCACTTTATTTAGACCTGTCTAAAGCTTCTGACACTGTGGGCCATGACATCTTATATCATAAGCTCTCAGAAATTGGTTTCTCAGATTACACTATTGGTTGGTTCGCTAAACATCTCTCAGATCAGAAGCAATGCGTTCAATATAATGGTACCTCTTCCAGCTATCTAACTGTTAAAAATGGTGTACCACAAGGTTCAGTCTTAGGACCCCCCTTCTTCACAATCTACATAAGTAACGTAGGTCAGTTAATTCCTGATGCATCATTTCGATGCAGATGATACAGTTGTTTATTGTCGAACTAGAACAGTTGCTAAGGTTTTCCAACTTTTACAGTCTGCTTTCGACATCATCCTGTCACCAGGTCTCTCTTGTAAATAAGTCCCCGAAGCTCAATGGGATTAACCTGCCTAAATAAAGGTTGAATGAATCCAGTCAGATTTGTTCCTGAGCCAATTTTGGGATGAAACCCAACAACTCACCTTCTCCCTCATCTACAACAGCCTGGATAACCATTGGGAAGATCTCCTTGTCCATGTCAAACAGCAGCTGAGAACAGAAACACTTCATTTATCAGTTTTTCTCCAGCTGAGCCTCGCAGCGGCAAGTTTCAGTAGGAGAGCTGGAACAAACCTCCTCATCGGCCCACTCGCTGAGGTTGACGGTGTGCGAGGGAAGACAGAACTGTTGGGACACTCCCCGTTTGAAATGGACCGTCTCTGACTGCAGGGAGCTGTCCTGTGGAAGGTAACTGCAGAGAACGCACAGAAAGAGGGGAAACATGAGGTCAGAAATCTTATCAGTGCACAGCTCAAAAGCCTGCCTCTCTGATGGTATGTGGGTGCATTAGTGGCTCAGGAATGGACAGTGGGGGCAGGGAGTTTGTTTTGTTTTTATTGTTTGAGTTTTTTTTTTAATGCTGCCATTAAGCTAAATACAACCCTAATTGTGGAAAACATTGAGACATTGCATGAAATGTAAATAAAAATAGAATGCAAAAATGTTATACAACCATGTTTAATTCAGAATGGAGCTCAATAAACATATCAACTTTTTAACTAAAAAATAACACCATCTAGTTGAGGTTATTTTGAATTTGTTGGCAGCAACACATCTAGGTACAAGTCCATATTTTACACTAAGCATGCGTAAACACGTAGGACCTGAGGAGACCAGCTGATGGAGGTTTTGGTGGGAAACTGGTCCCATTCTCATCTGGTGGAGGACTTCTTTGCTAAATTTTTTTGTTTCATAATGCGTCAAATGTTCAGCAACAGGAGTGACCACTGTAAAGTAATGGATGCTGTTTGTGTTGAGCGTTGCTTTGCTGAAATAAGCAAGACCTTCCCTGAAAATGATGTCAGTATCACTGTAGTTCACAATTTAGAGGATTTACGTGAAAAAGCTCTTAGATTTATATTTTATGGGTCTAAATGTTAAATAAGTGCTTGTTTAAATTAATCAATGACATTATGATTTTACTATTTGGAAAATACAAGTTAGCTAAAAAAATAATTAATTAATCTGTGTTTTACATCAGCCATTGGCTGCTCTGGCTTTTAAGGATCGGCATTAGATGAAGAAAATCACAAGTCAGGAGTATTTTTTTTTCTTTCTGCTTACGTTATCATGTAATTTCCAGATCCAGAGCCTCGCCAGATGTTAACCAAGCACTTTGGTAACAGCTGCTGTTTTATAAACAGAGTTGACTTGACTCTGTTGTACGTAGCCCGACAGACGTTCTGCGTTAACAGCTCTAAAGAAAAGCCCACATTTGTACTCACACTGGCACTCCGTTGTGAAACTCCTCTATGGCCTGGTAGTAAATGGTGATGGCCACCTGTGTGTCGGCGTCAAAGGTGAACTCGACGTTGTAGCAGGCCCGGTTCGTCCCGGCGCCCTCGTCGCCCGGCAGCTTCAGGTCCTCGCTGCACCTGGACAAGGTGCGCAGAGGAAATCAGCATTTAATATTTGCACACAAAACTGAAAAGACCAAGCATCTATTTTTAATAATGGTAATTCAAGCTGAAATATTGACGTTTTTAACCAGAATTTATTTTATTTATTTTATTTTATTTATTTATTCATTTTATAATAATGAGATACAACAATTAACATATATGTAATTGGAGAGAAATATATATATTTATAAATATTTACAATACCGGTAATGAAATACAACAAATAACATATATGTAATTGGAAAAGAAAAAAAACATATAAAGAAAAAGAATATATAAAATATAAAATGAAAGGTAGCAGATGAAGAAAATATCTTATTAAATCTGCTCCTTATTTATCTAATAAGAATTTAGACAAATTTTTCTATAAATAATAATAAGTAAATAACTCATTTAATTTTCAATTATATATATTACTCATTTAAATACATTCATTTATATTTGTTTAACAATTCAACCTTAACCAGTTTCTTAAAGACAGGGATTGATTTGGCTTCCTTAACATCTGTCTTTAAGTTATTCCACAATCCTACTCCCTGAATTAAGGTAGTTCTTCCCTTCAAACTAGTTCTAAACTGCGGTTTTACAAATACATCTTTCCCTTTGAGATTGTAACAGCTTGATCTTTTCACAAAATACATTTGGATATTTGACGGTAGTGTATTTTTTTTTAGCTCTATACATAAGTAACAAAATGTTATAATCCACCAAATCATAGAACTTCAGCAATTTCATCTGATAAAATAATTGACTTGATGGGTGACAGTAATGCTTTCTTGCTATAATTCTTACAATTCTTTTCTGCAAAATAAAAATAGGCATTGTGGTGCTTTTACATGCTTTTCCCCATACATTAACACTAAAAAATCTAATGTGGCACAGTCATTGTATTGTACAACAAATACAATGCTTTGTCATTTAGTAGATATCTGACTTTATAAAATATTGCAATGGATTTAGATATTTTCATTTTAACCAAATGTATATGTTGTTTCCATGATAGATTTTCATCAATGACAACACACAAAAATGTTGCCTCACTGACTCTGCAAATCACTGTGTCCTCGATTAGAAATGGAACATCAGTTGATTTATATCTACTAAATATCATATACAGTAGTTTGTTTTTTCCAAATTTAATGATCATTTGTTAAGTTTAAAGCAGTTTTGGATTTTAACAAACTCCTTCATCATTGAATCCAGTAGTTGTTCAATATTTTTCCCAGAACAAAAAAAAGTTGTGTCATCAGCGAAAAGAACACATTTAGTGAGTCCAGACACCTTAACCAAATCGTTTACATACATATTGCCTGCCGCCTTTCTTGGCGGGGATTTAAACTATGAGATGCTTAAAATATATTTTGCTTAATTTGTTCCATATTGGCTGAGTTTTATTTCCTGTTTGGGCTCTGTTCTCATAAACGACAGTCATGCTGTTATTTCTGGGTTAAGTATATAATTGTGAACTGGCATGTGTAACACTTAAAAATAAATCCAGTCTTGCAAGAAGGCACAAAAGGTTTGACACCAGCTCCTAAAATAGCCTTCGGCCCCAAAATAGCTCCGATGACTTCAACTTAAACACCTTAATGACGTGTTGAGTCCGGCGGGGAGAGGTGCGTACCTGACGAGCCGCAGGGTGTCCTTTCGAATGTTTATAAGGCTTCGTAGCGTCTTCACTGGTTCCTGAGGCGGAGGAGCCGCATACGGGAACTGAAAACACAGAAAACAAATTATAGATGAAAAGTGCATGTTTGGGGACTGAGACGTTTGTTCTCCCTCAACCGCCCAACATTCCTTTCCAATTGCCGTAGTAAAAGCTAGGTTGTGCACAATGACCGCGGCTGCTCTCGATTTAAACTTTTTTTTTTTACACAAACAGGATTTGGGTTGTCAGCAGAGACCTTGTTGGTGCTGACAAGTGCTGAGCCTGAGCAAAAAAATCTGCTCGGACTGAGTGTTTCCAGAGACGCAGCTGACACTTTAGACGAGGATCTTTTCAGGCTTCAGCACACCGGAGGACCGAAGCAGTCCTGGGTCAAACAGAGGCTCGTTGTTTCACGCTCCTTATGGAACCAAATGTAAAACCCCTTCAAATTAAAGGTTGAGTATTCCTCAAAAGAATGCATATTGCCTGCTGCCTTTCTTGGCGGGGATTTAAACTAAAATCATCTTGCGTTGAGAAATAACAGTTTTGGTCCTTGAGAATAGTATCAGAATCAGAATATCTTTATTGACATTGCACCAAGGTACAACGGGAATATGTACGCACAGTCATCCGAAAGCTGGACTAAGTGTACGAAGCTGCAGCTGGTTATCAGCGTGGCCATCTCTTCCTTATCAGAAAGATGATCTTAGATATGAAAAGGGAGAAGAACCATGAGGGTGGATAGTGGTATTACGAAAAAGATCTTTCACATCCTGTCTATTAGGACACGATATGAGACATCAAAAAACTCTACCAGCAAGCACAGTTAAGACAATTACCTATGCATTTGAGGTCCAGGCAGTGAGATTTAGTCCATGAGCCTTTCTCAGAGCATATGTACAATCATGCAACATCTCATGATCTGTTGGTGCTTCAAGTCTGTGTTGTGAATGACTCTCAGCTACTACCACACCAGGTTGTAGCTCAGTGTGCTGACCTCCGAAACACCACCTCCCTTTCTCTGTTCAAGACTGCTCTGAAAACATATCTCTTTAGACTCACTTATCATTAACTTTACTAAATGTATTTCTATTATTTTGCATTTTATAATCTTTATATATTTTATATTTCAAATTGTCGCTGATATTGTTTGATCTGTATTACACTGTTTTGGTTTGTTAAGTGTCCTTGGGTGTCCTGAAAGGCGCTTTTAAATAAAATTATTATTATTATTATTATTATTATTATTATTATTATTATTATTATTATTATTATTATTATAGTGTCTGTAAAACATTAAATTGGAGTCATGTCAAAGTGGTTCAAAACACCAAAGTTCATGCTCAGTAATCCAGGTGTAAAATCCAACAATGTTCAGTCAGGTCATCTGGAGGGTTTCCTTTTTGTGCTGAGACGTTTCGTCCTTCATCCAAAGGACTTCTTCAGTCTGAGGAACCACCAAACAAAACTGATTCTCCACCAACAGCATACTCCAAAGTGGAAAAAAATAAACAGTTTTTTGTTTGTTTGTTTTTGTTTTTTAATGCCATCATGGTTCAATTCCTGGAACCAGCTGCTAGCGGGACCTGCTAACATTGCTAACAAGATCCTCCATCTGCCTGCACGGACCAAACTCTGACCTGTTCGGCTCCGCAGAGAAAACTTGGATGTTCTCTGTCTGCCAGACTCAGTTCTGGACTGTGGTCTGTGAGGGCAGCTGCTGTGGTCCTTATTACCATCAAGCTGCTGACCGGAGCTGCTAACAAGGCCTGCTAACACTGCTAACAAGACCTGCTAACGCTGCTAACAAGAGCTGCTAACGCTGCTAACAAGAGCTGCTAACAAGACCTGCTAACGCTGCTAACAAGCTGACAGAACAGAACCATGCTGCTGAAAGAACATCACTGTAGATATATTTCTTTTTCAACTTTGACGCCTTGTATTCCAATAGTATTTTTAGTATGTTTTAGCATTTTTGCTGCATGCTTTGGTATTTGTTATTGTTGTTTGTTTTTGGCGAGTCGAGATGTTTCTTCTCGTCCTCAGCATTTCATTGCATTGCACCTTCTTGCCTAATTTGCATACCCTGTGACTTATACGCCGAAGCGACTTATTTATGGATTTTTCCCCATATCTATAAACCATTTTTTGACAGAGATACAATGGTTTTCATTCTTTCTGATGTGGAAAACATTGAACACTACCATTTTCAGCCACTAGATGGCACTCAAGTTGCATGGCATGTAATGTCATGTAATAGGTAAAAGTGGCTATTAATGACACAATCAGCTTACCATACAGGCCACCTTGGTCCAGCTCCAGGATCATGCATAGAGCAACCGTAAAATCAGCTTAATTTCATTGCACCGCCCCGGCGAAATGCAGCTGATTTGACCAATGAAGTGCATTTATTAAGTAAAAGTTCAACTGAAACACACCTTTGCTATAATGTCTATCAAACAAATAATTGTTTTAGGTGCTTACGGTATCTTGTAAAATTTCAAAAAAAAAAAGTGCCGTGTTCCTCCTTCATGCTTTCCTCCCTCTGCGCTCCCGGTGCACCGAAGCAGCGAATACTTTTCAAATGCAGCTGATTTGACCGTCAAAGTGCATTTATTAAGGAAAAGTTCAACTGAGACACACATATGCTATAATTTTGAGCAAACAAATAATTGTTTTTAAGTGATAGTCTTATTCAATTCTTGTTAAAGTCCTCCCGTGCACGCTCCCGCGGCCGCCATTTGGCAGCCAATCAATTTTTGGCACAACACCGGCCCACGTTTCCAGGTTGTCAGTGATGACGAGTAACAAACGTGGCGCGTCAGCGTAGATGCGATGTATACAGCAAAGTGACTTAAGTACAGTATGTTTTTATCAACTTTATCAGACATATTTGGACTGATGCAACTTATAGGGCGGTGGGACGCGTACGGCGGAAAATATGGTACTCACCATTTAGGATGTAGACTGAAATATGTGGGCGTGCACATGCCTCGTTAAAAGCCAAAAATCACAGCGCCAGCGAGTGATCTCGCCAGTGTTGCCAGATATACAATAATTACCATTTTTATTCTCTACCTCTAGCATCAAGCCCCTCTTCTTTGTTGTGCACCGATCACAACACACACACACACACACTGAGAAAGTTCACTCTCACTCAGCACATGACAGTTTGGGTCAAAATACAATCATTTTAAAGTGACAGTACGATAGTTCATCTTTTCCTATCTAGCAAGTTGCAACCCTACCTGGCATGGAAGCTGCAGCTGATTCAACAAGCACAGCCAGTGGTGTAGTCAACATTTTTGTAGTGGGTATACCGCAGTAAAGTTTGTTTTACGTTGGATGT